>JAOBRD020903642.1:0-12607 GCA_027575215.2 Hydrozoanthus sils | reverse complement strand
ATGGGTTGTAACGAGACATAAGGTATTGGCAAGTGATGGAACTGGTGATTGGTTCCAACGGGACATCAGGTTTGTTTCTTTTTTTGGTATCCCGAAGAAGGATTGGCAAGTGATGGAACTGGTGATGGGTTTCAACGGAACATTAGTCTTGTTTATTTTTTTTGCTCTTCCGTAGAAGGATTGGCAATTGACGGAACTGGTGATGGGTTGTAACGGGACATCAGGTTTGTTTATTTTTGGTATCCCGTAGAAAGATTGGCAAGTAACTGGACTGGTGATTTAATCCAATGGGACATCATGTTTATGTATTTTTGGTAGCCTGTAGAGGGATTGTAAGTTGATGGATTTGGTGATGGATTGCAACGGACCAAATAGTTTGTGTCTCTTCGATAGCCCGCAGAAGGATTGGCAATTGATTGAATCCCGGGGAAGATGGTAGGAAAAGCAAAAGATTTATTAAGTACGAATAGATATTTTCTAAGCTAAACAAATAATTGACTATCTCAAAAAAGAATTATTCAAGGTCCAATTGAAAAGTATTTAGAAAGTTTGACTTTCTTGTTGCAATCGGTAGTTTGTAGAGAAATTATTTATATCTTAAATTGTTTCTGATAAAACGACAATTCAAGATCTTGAAATAATCGAAAGCAGTCCTCTCTGCTCCCGTGTTAAAACAACTGAACAATAAATGAAAATCCCGCATTGGTATTTGATAACCGTCTCATCAATTATGACTCAACATGTCTTATTTTCTCAAATGTGTAATGTATTCGCATGTGATTGTAAAAGGTTGTGTATGCATAAAAGTAAAAGTACTTGCCGTATGTGTGGCTTTAATTGAATACTGAGTTGTTAAAAATTTTTTTTTTGTAATCAAAGAGATGATTTATAATATAAAGTTCCAAACTATCAGTCCAAGATAAACACAATGAAATAACGTTGATGGGACGATAAGCTTTATTTGTAGGAAAACATAAATATGATGAGATATCAATTAAGCTTGCCGAATATGCAAAATTGAAGGATTAAGAGTGCAATATACTCCCGTGTTCAAGTTATTTGCCTGAGAGCAGGATTTCAAAATTAATCATCCTACAAACAAGAAAAAATATGAGTGTAAAGTTCAAAAACGTTCTATCTCAGGTAGCCCCGAGTAGTGCCAGTTTATAAGAGGCTTTTTTATTTGTTTGTTTAACCGTATACCCGATTGCTTAAGCAGTTGTCCACATCTGAACAATAATGAATACAACAACACGTAGCTTAGCTCTCAAGAGTTTGCCTTTGGGTGAGCTTTCGAATTCAATGAGGTGTGTAAATACCGTTCCGTGCACGTCATTTAGGCCTTAAAAGACGTCACACGCATTTAAAACAAGTCAACAAACTTATTGATGTCATAAAACTATTACACAGCTTCACAGACTTTAGTACTTTCAGAAGCAAAAGACTCCTAAAAATGAAAAAGTTTGACAGTTGCAAAAACGTTGTGTAAATTCTTAAAGTATATATATCAATGGAACTTGCTCTGTTAGAAAGGTATTTTGAAAAGAAGAAAAACATTGCTTATTTCATTAAAATAACTCTTTTGGTTGCTGAGGTATTAAAGTTTTTCAAATATGCAAATTACCAATGTTGCGACGTCAAAGTCGGGAATGCAAAGGGCAAAATTAAAAAAACAACTGTTATCTCTATAGCACGTGTTGGGTTTAAAGTGCAGAGTTTCACGATCAATGATCTGGTATTTCGAGAAATATTGATCATGACTGTTTTGTAATTTTTCACTTTGGATTCCCGACTTTGACGTCACAACATTGGTAATTTGCATATTTGAAAAACCTTATTACCTCAGCAACCAAAAGAGTTGCTTTAATGAAATAAACGATGTTTTCTTTTTCAAAGTCTCTTTCTAACAGACCAAGTTCCATGATAGTAATATATACACTTTAACAACGAGGCGAAGGAGTCGCAAGAGTGTTGAAAAAAACTAAAATTTAGGAATATGGCAGTAGGTTATGTATCTTCATGCCTCTAATATTTCATTCTTTTGCTTTTTAAAACTTCTTTCTTTATTTTTAAGTTACTCAAGCCCATTTGCCAATTCCATAAACTACCTCCAAAGTTGCAACACGAGTCTATAGCCCTGTTTTGAATCAACTAAACCGCAACAAAACTCTTAATTATTGCTAACGTTATCCGTTAAAGTTCTCGCCATCTTGAAAAGTAATTTCTAACAGAACAGGTTGCGGAGCTAAAAGCTATCTGATTTGAATTTTCATACTGAGAGGAGCCAGAGAAACGCCATGTCGCAGAATGTATCCACGGCACTGGACACCTTAATAGCAGTGTTATGTAACACGATATTTGGTTTTGCTAAGAATGACATGTTCTTAATCTGTTAACGACAGAAAAACAGATGTCGCATGTAGAAGCAATACCACTTCAGCAAATCGGTGATAAGGAGTACATGTATATATAGGCCAGCCATAGTTTTGCAACACACAATTGATTTCTGCTTTGAGTCGTATAACAGCTTTGAGCTACCTCACTTGTTCGAATCCCAATTTAGTGGAAGCTTGGAAGTGCTCGGAAAACCGTCAGTAACTAACAGAAACTAAAAGGGTTAGCGAAAGCGGTAACATCGAAAGTCGAGTAAAGCTTTCGCTAAACCGTATGGTTTGTACGGAGAACGATCCCCAGTATTATTTCTTGCACATGTAAAGCCAAGCGAATACAAGATCAAGAAATAAAAGCTCTACCAACATAAAATGGAAGTAGCGAGAAATTTGTTATTCAACAGCAGTTCATGATCAGTATATCGATTAAATTCTTTAATGAGATAGATAGATATGGCCGAAATACAAAGAATATTTATATAATTAATATAAGCGAGCGAGTTTTTTTTATATAAGACAATTACTACAACTATATCAAGAAATTCCAAAATAAAATCAAAGATGAAAATATATGATTGTGTTAAATGGAGAAGTACTTACAAAACTCTAACATTAAGAGGATATTCATTACATTTGAATAACTTGACAGTTAAAGTGGCGCGGAGAAGAGCCAAAGCTGATGTTTATGTCAAATGCTAGAGTTTCTTGATTGTTTCTGACTACATGTTAAGTAAGTGATTTGAATTTCAAAAAGGGCGTAAATTTATTCATGAACACCCGGATTCGTTCAGAAAGTAACATACTTGATTAAATAACAATCCTTATTCGAGCGAATCCTTTCTGCATGCAGCTGAAGCGAGCGAATCCTTCCGTTTTTTCTCTGTAAGCCATGGGCAGCCTCATCGGTCACGTTGTGCCAGGAACCATTTTCATTTTGTTGTCATCTTGGTGGTATTTCAGCTCCGTGTTTTTGTGTATTAAAATAAAAGAAAAGGTTGCACTCATCAAACGTAGGACCTTGGATGAATCCGCTGCTCACTCCATTCACCGTTTTCGTGCGTGGTTCCCGTGCCGGCTCAAAACTCGTCAAATTCCACTTGAACCGGTTGCAAAGGTTGTCATAGCGTTTTGCGGGGGAGCTGCAGAGCTTTTTTACCAGAATCAATACCGATTGCTAGATGCGAAAGGAAATTTCGTCCCAGGGGACCTAAACAACTACGCCCATTCAACAATGTTTTCGATTTTCGCTCTCAGCGGGTTAGTGGATTTGATCGACTACTGGTCGTTGTTACCTCTTCCAAGAGGCACGAGTCATTTGCTGCTGAGCTGGGCTTTCGCGGTGGAAGGCTTCTTGTTCTTCTGCCACTTACACAGCCGATCTGCTATCGATGTTCACGTCCATACATACGTGTACCTCCTAGCTTTTACAACGGCCGTCGTAGTCCTGATGGAGCTTGCACTTACTAGCCCATTACCAATGATTCTACGAGCTTATTTCACCACCATTCAAGGCACCTGGTTTTATCAAGTCGGCTTCGTGTTGCATGGCCGACGTCCTTGGCTGAATAATGCCGCGAATAATGAATTCATTACCATCGCCCTTATTTGGCACATGATCTCTGTTTTTTTGCTTTATACAGCGATCTATGCGTTGATCCACTGGATAACTTCGAAGCGACTCAAAAACGCACTACAAAAACCCTGCTACTTAGAGTCTGGATCTGAATCTGAAAATGAAACTAAATAGCAAGCGGAACCTATTTCGTGCGATTCATTTTTGATATACTACTTGGATATACCTGTGTACAAAATGGCTTAACTTTACACCAAATCTTGAAATGTGACACGCTTCTGAACGAGGGAACGTTTACAGCTTTAAGTGTAATTTTGCCAATCATACGGTAGTATATGCGATAATTTTGAAAATCGCGACGTATTTCTTGGTCTGAAGGATAATACTGTCAAAAAACACCTGTTGTCTCGGCTTCAACCAGGCACCATGCTGTTGTAAAAATTCTAGCCACCACTCTCTTAAAACGCTGACATTGTCTCTAAAAATGAGCGTTAACACTTTCAAATGAGGTTGCCCCAATGTTTTTTGAGATTTATAGGTAATAAACAAAAGAGAAAATAACAGTTTTTATAATTAAAATACTTAGATTATTTGTCACATAACTTTTCTTCAATAGAATACAAAGGATTTACCAGCCCGCCACTTAAGTCTACGAATTAGAAGCTGTAAGTTTCTACTAAAAACTATATTTAAACTTCGTTGTAATCAACATATTGGAAAGCTTTTAAAAAGCGCATTCAACTTATAATAGTTTATACAAAGCTTACAAAGAGCTGTTTTATAATTTGTCTCGAAATTTAAATGTAAAGTGGTCCGATAGCGCGCCACCAACTGTATCTGGAACAAGAATTGATAAACAGGGTTCTTTTTGAAACTGCACAATGTTGAAGTAAATATTAACCAAAACAAGCTTAACATACATTGTCTAGGTATATCAAAATAATTAAGAATAAACGACTAGAACTTATCTCGCGCCACTGTTGTACCTTTACGCTTTAACGCATGAACAAAGGTTGTATATAAACAGATCCCAGACAGACTTTCAAGCTAGAAATTATTACGCTTACAAAAAAGAATATTTTTTATGTTCTGTTTTAGCTTCAGTATCAGCCGATAACTTTGAAATTAGTATATCGATTTATCAAGGTTGGCGGAAGTACTGTGGCTGAAAAGCCGATATTTTGAGCAATAGCTTCTTCGGAGGGAAAAGATACTTCATTTGAATCGAGAGAAGTATTTGCTCTCATGCGGCCGGTAGTTAGAATAATATGTTTCAATTTGATAAGGGTACTAGGAACCTAAAGAAGAAAAAAAAGTTAAGCTAAAACTAATATTTGCAGCCGTTTTTGAAACATCTTTGAAACTCGAATCTTTTCCAATTATCACGTGACACCTATAAACTAACTTTACGGCATTTTCTGCCATAAGAATGCTAGATGAAATCTTGAGAAGGATTTAGATAAATGATATGAAAGACATATAAGATAAAGCGTCAAGTTATCGACAACCACAGTAAAGACGGAATTAAGTTCATAGACAAAAACCAGATAAAGAAAAATGATTGTCTTGTTAAACAAACATTACCTGCCGTGTTGCCGAGCTACTACCACAAATGATGGAAAACAAATACACTAATAAGAATAACTTTTAAGTCGCTTTGTCTGTCATGTTTTTCTGGAACTTATTATTTGTTGTCTCAAATCTGCCAAAGGCATAATATTCAAGAAAGAGTTGAGTGCCCATGCTATTTTGAGTCTGTTTATTGCTTGAGCAGGGCAACATTAATCGCATAGAAAATAAGAATTTGTTGGTGTAACATCAAAACAACTTTTAAATAAATGAATAAACAACCACTATAGCAATGCCAAACAAGGTCACCCCTCTTTTTCTTGAGCCAAAAAATATGTTATGCCCAGCAATCTCATATTTAGGCCAACTTAAACTCTTATCAAGGCTGTTTCTTCTTTCGAGAGAAAAGCTCTTCTCTAACAACTTCTGATATTCATCATGATAAGGTGATGTTTTTCGCGAAGCAAAGTTTTCGTGCAAGTTTTCTCGCAACACAACTATGTGACAACCACACGAGCCATTTCATTTTTAGATTCGGAATGCAAAACATGTAGAATTTATTGTGATGAGTGACAAGTATCTTAACGGAGAAGTATCTTAACGAATATATTCCACAAGTCTGCACCAATTTTGTGGGCCCCTTTGGATAAACCCTGACATTAGCACTTCGAGTTCCAAACACCTTGGTTACAATGGCCGTTACCAATAGCGAGTCTTTGTCTGGCCTCGGCCCACAGTACTGAGCATAGCAAGGCATACCAACTTTCTAGTGTTGGTTAGATTCTTTGGTTCAGCCTTAGACCCTGCGTGTTCATAGGTCGCACGATTGTCGAATTTAATATCGACGCATTTATTTCAAAGCTCACCATCCAACAAAATTCGGAACTTCTGCGACGTATGAAATGAATTAGCTTCGGCCGAAGATGAATTCGTCCAAGACGTTTTACCCGTCTTTCAAAGACGGATACAACGTCTCACAGCGTCTCGTCTAAGACGTCTGGTCAAATCACCGAAGTCTCCACCAGGGCCCGTCGAATTAAAATTTGTCGTCTAAATCGGCGAATTTATTGTAAATTAAGTTCACCTGAATTAAACTCGACGTACGAACTAGGCCTTAGTAGTTTGCTTGCACTGGCGTCATTGTACTTTATGGGCTGGTAGAGTTATTAAGATGTCAGTTGCAGTCCTTATCTGTCGGCTATTCAACAGTTCATTAGGGGAATATCCACACGCTAATGGTGTTCTCCGATATTGTATCAGAAACTGTTGAAGAACAGCCTTGGAGAATAAAGTTGATTTCGTCATAGACTTCTTGAACACTGTATCAGTCTTTCTGCAGCTCCATTTGTAGCCGGATGATAAGGCGCTCCAGTTAAATGTATTATTCCCTTGGATTTGCACCTCTCCTGAAATTCCTCAGAGGTAAATGATGAAGCTCTATCTGTAACTAGAGTGTGCAAAGTCTTATTCTAGTAAGTCAATTTTAGCTTTAGAAGATGCTGAGCCAGTGGAATAGATGCATGGATAATTGGAGTACGCATCAGTGAGTACAAACCAATTTGATCCAAGAAAGTTTTTGGCGTGATCTAAGTCCATACGACTCCAAGGTTTTTCCGGAAACATCCAGGAATAGATGAGTGACTTTGAAGGTTTGTTATGGTGTTCAGCACATGTTAGGCATGTGCGACTAACGTCCACGATATGTGCGTCTATCCCAGGCCAATAAACAGCAAATCTGGCCAACTGTTTCATGCGTTGCAAACCGAAATGACCAAGATGTAGAATCTCTAATACTTTTGAATGCAGAGTGGCTGGAATGAATACATTTGTTCCGTAGAAGAGACATCCACCAGACACTGAAAGTGAATCTCGGATCTTTTTGAAAGCTTCCAAATTTTACGCAGTTGTTTCAGTATCATCACATTCTTCATCGGTTTTGCCCAATGGCCACTCTCACGTGTTTACCGAATTACTGTCGCCGTTACTCGGTATTTTACTGTTTCTTTCGTCAGTGTCCCTCCTGAGTTAAGTTGTGAACTAATTGTTTTAATTGTACAGATACAATCGAATCCTTGAAGGTCTGAGCACGCCGGAAGACGGCTGAGCGCATCTGCGTTCCCATGGTCGGTAGTCTTCCTGTATTGGATTGTATATTCATACTGGCTTAACATTAGTGACCATCTAGCCAGCTGCTAGAGAAGGTGTTGCCTTTTTTGGACAAATAGGATTTGCAGAGGTTTGTGATCTGTCACTAAAATGAAAATTCTCCCATAGAGGAAATGACGAAATTTGTTGAGCGCAAATACGATTGTTTTTGTATCGGCTATAATTTCTTTGTGTCTCAGTTAGTGTCTTCGATGCATTAGCTATTAGGCTTGAATCATCTTCATAACGGTGAAAAAGAACTGAAGTTTTTGCATGCTTCATTACATTTTATTTGTAGTTCACTGTCAGGTTTTAATTTCTCAAACACTGCTCTACACTGTAAGCTATCCTCGGACTGTCCCAGAAGTGTATCTACTGAAATTCCAAGTTTTTTAATGGAGTCTCTCCCAAAATATTGAGATCTGATAGTTCTGTCACTTTAAATCCTACTAATTGTTTGCTTAATAACATAGAGAACAAATTACACGGTGAATTCGGACCTCAGTTTTGTTTGTAATTGCCCTCCGATTTGTAATTTTACAAGGACAATTACAAAATTTCTGTGGCAACATGGTTTCATGATCGATTGCGTGGAGCGTAATCGGAAATGGCTTATTGTTACACTATCGTGAAACTTTCTGCATTATTACAGAATATTTGACAATTTATTTGCGCTCAACTTTGGTTTTCAGTCCACTGGGGCTCATTTTTATGAGCCAATGTTAGTAAATGTTACTTATATGCGGCGACATTTCAAAAAATCGAAAAACTTCAAATTTTGTCTAATGAAAGGTCTAGGGAAACTTTTAACCGTAATATTAATATTAACCGACTTTGTTTTGTCCTCGCTTTGTTGTAACAAGCATTTGATTTCCGCCATTTTGAGCTAACAGCGAGCTGAAATTACCAATCTTATAATATTGAAGGCAAAGTTACTTCGATTTTGATTGAATATGAATGGGGCCACTTTTCCTTTATTCAGGGAAAACTACTCGGCGCTGAGTAGGCGCTCATATACTTCCGAAGATTCCCAAATGTTTCGAAAGATCGCAAAGGTTTTCAAATATAAAATAAAATTAGTTAAGCAAGGCATTCTAGAGTCAGTACCGCGAAAAAAGAAGAATTCTGCCCTCGATGCCTCGAAGCCACTCAAGCACTTTCGGAAAAAATGAAAGCGTATATAACACTCGTGAAATTAATCCTAATTTTCACTCTGCCCCAACTACCTACACTTGAAACTTTGGACTTCAACTAGATTGCTATTTTAATTGAGTAACATTGGAAATTTCTTTTGCAATAAAACAGTTTGTTACAAATTTTTGGATTTCTGCCACTGTGGCCAAAAAATGGATTATTTCAAAACTCGTTTTTGTCCTATTTTCAAAAGTGCAAAACACTTCTTGGTACATGGATTTCGGTAAATGATTTTTATGTTAAGAAACACACAACTGCATCTTGTCTCAGAACTAAAATAAAAGTTTCAAGCAATTGTAAAACGTCTCAGCCCTCTGCAAAGTCCAATGGGACGAAAATTCTGACCAGCCGTTTCAAAGTTGCTCAAAATGCCTTTGGGAACCACAAGGCTATCGTCTTACCTAGACCGACTAATCACAGCTGTGAAACGTTACCAACCGTTTTATCAATAGTTCTTGGTGCAATCCGTTATGTGGCACGCGCTGAATGCCAACTCCTTGCCGGTTTAGTGCCAAGCTAAGTTACACAAATACCTAGTCACCCGGCTACTATGTGAGATTGAAGCGATATCCACAGCTGTTGTGGTGAAGCACTTCATTCCCCGCTTTATCGAATCCACCCATCGCACTTGTGTACTAACTGGCAGCAAACCCAGTGTACAAGCCCTTCATAATCTGTGTCACGGTAAATTTTTTGCAGGTCCTTGTGTTAGTTTCATTCTTTAACTAGTTTCCACCGTTACCAAGTAAGTCTCCTACACCTTACGGAAGGCACAAACCTACCTTCTCAATTTGCAAGCCGCAGCGCCTCTAAGTGTCACAATCCTGCGTCTCACGTATATATTATATCAAGAAACGTGAAACAGTGGACTTTGTAGTCAGATCACTGTCCATCCAGGAGGTTATCAGTAACTGTAAACGCCTGCCTTTTTCCACCAGAGCAGCCTTACTTAATATTTAGAACGCTTGCTCTTGTCTACGCCGCATGTGTGCACCATTGATGAAAGGCACTAGACTTTCTAATAAAAAGGTATGTATCAAAGACATCGAGGGGTACTTGAGTATCGTCTATTTGTGGTCAAACGTCAGCAACCCTTTGTATCATATTCAGAAACAGTTATCATCCGCACAATGTTCGTGACAAACTACTCAACGCACTTCACCTCTAGTTTGACCACCCGCCACTAGTTGCAATTGAACTTTTGGTCAAGACAAAAATCAATCGAACCACCGAAACATGCCACAGTCCGGAGGGTCCTCTGCCGAAGTGGACACTATCAAGAAAAATCGGCAACTAACTCTCGCTTTTCGGGAAAATGCCACAGGTGTTGTCTCATTTCTGATGAAAAACGTTTTTCCTTACGTGATGATTCAAACAGTCTTTTTGTTGACCTATTTTCTCTTGACGGCCCACAAGCCATCATCAACGTTGATGCTGTCCCTATTTTTGTAAGTCTATACAATAACGACAGTCTGAAGCACACTAATTTCTGTCTTGAAATGCGACGAGTTTTAAATTCCTTTAAAACTAACGTAATAATAACATTAATAATAAAAATAGTTGCCTTTCCTGACAGTCGAGCACTGAACTGCTATAGTGTTTTGCGTTTCGACGCAAAATAAGTAAAGGAGCACTCATTGCACACAGACGAGATCAAGATACAGATACGATATACGTACACAATCTCTACCGCTATACGGCCCATGTACGACCTCTGAGGACAGCTGTAAAGCCAGACATAATTATCTGGTTGTCGACTTCGTTGAGAGAGGAAAACCAGAGTGCCTGGATAAAAACCCTTGGAGTCAGATTGAGTTCGACAAATATCAACCTGCATTCAAACAATTACAGACATAAACTGTACATGCCGCTTAAATAAAAAAAAAAAAATAGTCAGTTACTGTTCATCAGCAGGATTCGATCCCGGGTCCACAGAGGTATGAGATACGAGCGATACCCACTCGGCCATCCTAGCAGCCCTTTCTAAATAAGTTGCTGTTCAATGTACAACTGCAATAGCTGATAAATGCTAAATAAACCAACAACACAAGTTTCGTTTACTTTTCTCGTATTACCTTGGTTTTATGACGTTTTTGCCCTATTTCTTTCTTGTTGGAACAACATGACCTTAAAACCAACAGTTTTGGTATACTATCTGAAAAAAAATTATCTGAAATCATTAGTTTTCAAATACCGTCTGATCGAAGTTATCTGAAACCAAGAGTTTTGAATGTGACATTATTTTAATCAAACAGTTATTGAACGACTGTCTGAAACAACGTTACCTGGAAAGAATAATTTGGACTCACAGTCTTGCCACACTATCCGGAACCGAAGTATTGAGACATTACCTGTAACCAACAGTCGAGACACTATCTGTAACTAAAAGTCTTAGGCACTATCTGTAACCAACAATCTTGAGACACTATCTGGAACTAACAGTCTTGAAACACTATCTGTAACCCACAGTCTTGAGACACTCTCTGTAATCCACAGTCTTGAGACACTATCTGGAACCAACAGTCTTAAGACACTATCAGGAGCCCACAGTCTTGAGACACTATCTGTAACCAACAGTCTTAAGACACTATTAGGAGCCCACAGTCCTGAGACACTATCTGTATCCACAGTCTGGAGACACTATCTGGAACCCACAGTCTTGGGACACTATCTGTAATCCGCAGTCTTGAGACACTATCTGGAACCCACACAGTCTTGAGGCACTATCTGGAACCCACATTCTTGAGGCACTATCTGGAACCCACACAGTCTTGAGGCACTATCTGGAACCCATAGTCTTGAGGCACTATCTGGAACCCACACAGTCTTGAGGCACTATCTGTAACCCACAGTCTTCCGACACTATCTGTAACCAACAGTCTTGAGACACTATCTGTATCCACAGTTTTAAGGCACTATCTGTAACCCACAAATTTAAGGCACTATCTGTAACCCACAATATTGAGACACTATCTGTAACCCACAGTCTTCAGACACTATCTGTAACCAACAGTCTTCAGACACTATCTGTAAGCCGTAGTCCTGAGACACTATCTAGAACCCATAGTCTTGACGCACTATCTGGAACCCACAGTTTTAAAACACTATCTGTAACCCACATTTTTAAGGCACTATCTGGAATCCACAGTCTTGGGACACTATCTGGAACACACAGTCTTCAGACACTATCTGTAACCAACAGTCTTGAGACATTATCTGTAACCAACAGTCTTGAGACACTATCTGTAATCTGCAGTCTTGAGACACTATCTGGAACCGACGGTCTTGAGGGACTATCTGGAAACGACAGTCTTGAGACACCATCTCTAACCCACAGTCTTCAGACACTATCTGTAACCCACAGTGTTGAGACACTTTCTGGAACCAACAGTCTTGGGACACTATCTGGAACCCACAGTCTTGGGACACTATCTGGAACCGACAGTCTTGAGACACTATCTGTGTCCACAGTTTTAAGACACTATCTGTAACCCACATTTTTAAGGCACTATCTGGAACCCGCAGTCTTGGGACACTTGGGAAAGTTGTTCATGTAAAGAACAGAACAGCCTTTTAGTTTTCCCATCTAGGTCAGCGGTCAGCATGGCGGCTGGTCGTGTTTTTGTCGTGTCTTCAATTTTACAAGCCTTTTCATTACCATGTCTTCTCTTCGCGAAGCAGAGTGTCTTCAAATCACCTGACAATACTCAAGTATCCCTCCAGAAAGGTTTTTATG
>JAOBRD020903433.1:0-12609 GCA_027575215.2 Hydrozoanthus sils | reverse complement strand
GGGGGGGGTCTCGAGAGAAACGTAAAATTGACGTTTCTTGTGGGCAAAATCGATATGTGAGGCTTCCCTAAAATTTATGTAGCAAGAAAACAGTAAATTGTTCGTGTGAAACGAGTTTGACGTTCTCAATAAAGAATAGCACTCAATGTGACTTAACTACAAATATTTGTTGGTCAGTTTTTTAGGTTTTACTGTTGTTGTACAATTTAATATCTGATACTGACACATCAGTAAATACTCCAAATGCTGCATTTGCCTTGAAGCTGTGTACTGATATAAATTCTATCCTCTTTCTTCCAATCGATCAGCTGAGCTTCAAGTAAACATAAGTCAGTAATAGCATAAATTAGATTCAAGCTGAACTAAAGATATGGGGGCTGCGAGAATAGCGCAGTTAGTGTTAAACTCAAAATTATATATGAATGACGAGAAAATTTTTTTTTTGGGGGGGGGAGCTGTAATCCCCCCTCCCCCCGCTTCCGAATAGCCAGAAACTATATTTGTCGATTAGCAGTAGGGAACGAAAACAGCGATGACTAACGACTATCTTGCATACTTGTGTCTTGTGCGGGCAGAATGATGCAATCGGTTGCAACGCTTTTCGACCATTTTTTAATTAACTTTTAAATTAATTATAAGAAAAATAGTTGCCAAAAAAAAGTTCTTCATACATTAAATGTAGTTTCTCGTAAGAGCTCCTATTGAAAAATAAACAATTATACTCAACACCTGGTTAAAGATTTAAAAAATTTCGATTCACAAACTCTCGCTGAATTCAAAACAAGGAAGTGGTGTTTAAGGAAAGCTAGTTTTCGATAGGTTGGTCATATGACTTTCCACAAGCTTTTCAGAACGCTGCTTCAATATGAATAATCAACTGTTTTCTATAGGCGAGTTTCAGCTGACGTCATTGTTTACATTCTGTTTCGTTATCATACAACTGAAGTCGTAGAAATAGGCCGAAGAGCAGAGATAAACAACGGCTGACTTCAAAACTTAAGAATATTTATCGAAATCAATGAATGACCGAACTTTCGGTTCTATTTAAGTGTAGTTTCAACAAAGAAATTACCACTTAAAAATATGCAAAAACAGCTGGAGGCAAGAAGTATAATGAGCCATACATTCTTTGTAAAGTTTCCAATTTTTAAAACCATGGCTCGGAACCGAGTGAACCGGTTACTCAGCATATCAATCTTAGATTTTCAGGGAAAGTTTGACTGCGTGTTTCTGTAGCCGAATTAGAAAGATGGGTGTGTATGTTATTGAAGCAAAAAATGTAAACAAAAATAACTCGCCTATATATTACATATTGATATGAAAGTATATATTTTTTGACAGCAGTAATTTAATGCTCGATTTTTAAAAACACTATTGCTGCTACGGGTGTGGCGTTGCTATCGGTGTTTTATTCTTTTCCCGTTGCATTTGAACTTCAAAGGTTAAAGTCGTAAAAATTTTATGAAAATTCGAAACCATCAAATACTTTACAAGACGTGGGGAAATAGCAAAACGAAATGCGGCTTGGTTTGTTAGTGAGCTGTTAGATCGAAACAATCCAGCTACGAACAATATACCACGCTTTTTTTTACAACAACTCAGTGTAAAATCAAGGAGGCTGAGATTGGCCAAAATTTAAGAATGCCCGACAAGCTCAAATGGCCAAAAAAGAACGACGATTCTCGGCAACAGAAAATGAGTTATAAAAGAAAGCGTATATAGTTTAAGTTATATCTTATTATTCATGACCATCAACTCTTAGAATCGTTGTAAAGTTTGTACTGTCATTGCACTATTTAAGGATCTGACACTCTCCATTTGAGTTGATTAGCATTTCGTTCTGAAAACTATGCCTATGGCAAGTTGTTGTATCCTTTGTGTTGACTGAGAATGATTTTATCTCCTTCCAATTTTTTTTTAGTTTTTAATTTTATATTTTTGTTTTTCTTACTAAACATTTTTCAGTATCAGAAATCAGTAGCATAACTTTGTTTCAGCTCGAGCAAAATAAATGCAAATTAATTGGCTTAAAATAATCTGCAATCACTAACAGTAACACATAATGTAGGAATGATGCAAACACTTTGTAATGCTTTTTTAATTTTGATTCAGACGTTTATGCAGACGCCGACACCACTCTAAACAAGATATTTGTCATGTATAGAGTGTATATGCTAAGAAACTCTGTGAGAACACAAAACTCAATTGTTAAAGACTCAAAAAAAGCCTTTCATTTGTCTTCCACCGAAACTAAAGATGAAAATTTACATAAAGTTAGTTTATGATCATGTGACCATCCCCGACAAGTTCCTGAGTAATCGAAATACGCAGTTAACACGTCATATCCGATTTCTTTTTTAGAGCCATTTATGCTTTAGTTGTGCCACTGGTGTTTTATGGGAATCGTTTTCAAAGCCCTTTCCGGATGTTTCAATCCAGTTTTTATGAAAGTTGTGGGAATAATAACCCAAACTTCTTCTACGGCATAAATGTATGGTAACTGTATTCGGTTCTAACCACCGCCTAAATATATATAATGAATACTATACCATCAATCATTTCTAGTCCTTTGGGCAAACTGAAACGGAAAAGTTACTTAATAGGATTTCAACTACTGGTTCAAAAAAGAATACTAATATCATCAATCATTTCTCTTTCAGACGAGTAGAATGCATGGTCACTTTATACTGTTGTATAAGTGCACTGACTCCGCAGAGACTCATTTTACTAGCCTCCTCAGCGGCGCTCGCGAGAGAAAAGAACATTTCAAAATCATCCCAATAGGCGATACTAAACCAATATTACACGGCATTGCTTAAATTCCGATGCTTTTACACCTAAATCTCCACAACACTTCCTGTTATGATTTTAGTGCCGATCTGTTAAACTCTCAAAAACTGGAAGCGCAACATAGAAAATGAGATACTTAGTAAAAGAACAGTGATGAATGAAGCATTTCAACTAATCTACGTTTAATGTTACTTTATCACGATAATCTAACTGGAATCGAAGGGAAAGCTGAAACAATCTCACCCACCAACTTCCGGAGTTTTATGCTTTCATTCTGAAAATCGGATGAGGAGCAGTCATCTCGGTCATAATTTTGTGTGTAACCTGGAATTAATAGATGATTGGCTATAAACTGAGGGATAATGTTTGTAACTGCTGGCAATTTAGTTTCCTGTTTTATATATAAATATTATCTTGTGAATTCCAGGTTTGTGCCTTGACGAGACTCAATGTTTGAGTACTGTATTTAACAATTTTTGCAATATAGCACAAGACTGTTTTTGATGTGGACTATGATTGCTGGTAAACTAATTGCGTGCGCTTATAAAAATTCGGCTTAACTGTTGAGCTGATCTTTTCTTTACTTGCAGACCAGTACTTTTGTAAAGTATATCTCAAACTGTACCCCATTTAATCTAATCTAAATTTTGCAACAAAGAATGTACAGAAACCCATGTCCAAATTGTTAACTGAAAAAAAAACGAACTGACATGTCCAGTGATCATCGGGAAAAACCCGCTTCTGTTGCGGGTGACCTTCGAGTGAAAAGGTTTTGCGCGAATTTGTTTATCGATCAGACTCGCACCGAAATTTTCGAAGTAGTACCGAGACAACGCAACTGGTTATTTATTTCTGAAGAAACACTTGCATTTTATGTCGTCAACTGTGACAACAGCTGGACCAAGCTCACCGTGAAATTTCGGAACAAGACTAAAAAAATTGCCAAGCTTAGTCACGAAGCAAAACCTGCTATCCAAAGTTGTGATTACCAAGCAAATTTGCCATGCTTTCGGTTTCGCCTCCACCCGCAAAATGAATAACATGACACGCAACTAAAACTTCAAATCCTTTTTTATTCAGAAATAAAAATCTTCCACAATTTATATTTCAAAATAGGTATTTTAAAAAGCGGCCTAGCTCCGTCTGTACATTGTTCAATAAATTATCTTTTCCCTACTTTACAAAATATACAAATTCTTGCTGCATCTGTTCGAAAATTTACAATTCAAAACATTTTTAAAAGTTGTAATTTATCCTAAATGCGAAACACTATTCGTATCGAATTAAATTTTGTGCACAGAAAATCCAAACTGAATATTTGTACAAACGATTGGATTCAAAGGAAGCTGGCGAATGAATCAGAGCTTGCGATAAAAAGCGAGTGAACGCGTAGGATAGTGCTATTTGCACGAGTTCAATAAACTTGAGTTGTCCTCTTCGTATAGTCCTTGTTTGTCCAATGATAACGATGGAAGTTTTCCTTATTGTAGTGGGCAAAGCTTCGTTGTTGGTTTCTCGGGGCGGCGAACTGAGAGCACGAGTAAGGGCTGCTAATGAAGGAATTTTCCTGGATTCTGTTGGCGAACGGCACTCGTTGTTGTTGGTTTATCGTCTGTTTTGTTGCTTGGTATGTCTCGATGTACCTCAGTTCTTTTCCATATATCGGGTAAATCGACCCACGACTCCCAAATCTGACCGAGACATCGTCCGGATCAATCCACAAGGCGAACCCATCAGGGAAGACAGACATTATTTCAGCTAGGGGGACACTCGCTTCCTCCGCCGCTTTCACCAAAACCGGATCGATTTGTGTCCGTTCGATGTTAATACACCTGTAAGCGTTCCCTTTTAGCGGCTTGCTTGGGTGCCAGTGATTCTGAAATTTGTCCGTGACTAAGCGTTCAAGTACATCCCTCAGTTTCTGAGTTTGTTCATTCGAAAGCGATGAGCTAGTGTTGAGTTGCTTCTGAAGGAAATTTACGCCACTGCAAATCTCTTCTTTCATGTCGAGAAATTTTCCTTGTTCGTGTTGCAATGTTTTGAGTTTGTTATTTCAACGTCGTAAAGCGCCAACTCGTCACTAAATGAAGGGGTTTTATCCTCTCTGGTCACAATATATATTAGATATATGGGAAGTTTTACCTTCGTAGAGTAACCACTTTTTCGTTCACCACTGCTATACTTTCTTACTCGCTAATGCAGTGCTATATATCACGCTTCCTAAGGAATAATCAAGAAAATATTGCCTTCCAGTTCGTTTACATGTCAGCATTCGGCTAAAAATAGCTGCTTTACGTCACCGCCTTTAGTTAACTGACCAATCCGAGCGCGAGAAACACAAGAGAGGACCATCACACCTTGATCGCTATGGCAACGAACGGATCGCGCGTGTTGACGCAACAAAAAAACAAGCGACCTCGTGTCTATTGTGTGCGCAATGGGCCATTGATTGGCTGACCGAATGCAGTGGGATTTCGTTACACAAAGAACTTTTCAATTAGAAAGTTCTATTCGAAAACAAGAAATCTTTGCAGTTTAATGCAACTGAGGTTCTTCTTTTCGTAAAAGGCCCTTGGGTTTATCGAAGAAAACTTTATATTGCAAGAAAAGCTGGCTTGAAGCAAACGTGACGATGTTTATAGCTTCTGTGACTCAGTACGTGCTGTCGGGGAACTTCCCTTGAATCGCGCCACTAAGCACTATGTGACGTCTTAAGGACATCTGCACGCAAACCAGCACTGCTTCTGGAAAGAGCAACACCTGAGAGTCTCTCGAGATAAAATGAACTTTTGTTTTACTTAATTAACGTTAGGACGCTGTTATTTAAAAGACGAAGCGTTGATTCTGGTTTCATAATTGTGCAAATATCGTTATTCACTGAATTATTGGGTTAATTCAATTCAAACCAAAGTGTGATAATATGCCCGACGAAACCCGATATTGCGTTTAGCATTAGGGTGCACCTTTCTTCACTTTACGACTGCCCTGTCATATCAGCATCGCCTCTTCCACTAACTCTTACAGCAAAGATCTTTTCAACTACTTATAATGTCTTTGAAAATTGAAACAATTAAACGTGTGCGCGGAGGCAAATCTATTAGAATAGATTTAACAAGTGAACTTTGCCGGCTAACTATACATATTTGGCTTGGTAATGGATAGTCAATATCGACTGTCAGTATAAACGTCTGAAGACATAAATTATCACTTGAATCTCGGAAACGACCTGTGTGTTGGAATTTCTCATAACAAAGCTCTAATGGCAATGTTTAAAGGAAATGGTTAATTATTTGATTTGAAGTAACATCCGCTCTCTATCGAGTTTTTCGGGATTGATTTTGAAATAAACAAAATTTGACAAAGCGAAGCTCTTTTTCACTTACGTTACGAATAAAGAACATTTTTTCGACTTAAAATCCCTCTCTCCGCTAACATTTCGGGTTTTGATCGAAGCTTGGAAAACTCTGGCAGCAAATATCGCACGCAATCTTTTATCTCATGCCCCGTCCATTAAAATTATTTCAGTTCGACTCCTCAACTCAGGAAAAGATCAGGCTGTAAACCGAGCTCAAAATAGCTACGAGTGATTAAGTTGCTATCGTATACTATACAAGAGTTCCTATATGTCATTTGAGTTATTTTTTGTACACTTATTGGCTTTTTAAACTGTATTGTCGTCTCATTGTTCCTTATTAATATACTATCATATAGTCTTAATGCTGATGAAAAACGCAGCGGCTTCTTTTTCAATAAAAGACGACATCAATTTGCACGCTAACTTTAGTTTCTTTTTCCGATAACAGATAACATCCCCAATTAACTTAAGGCTTCACTATGTTATTTTTATATTTTCAGTTTAGGAGCCCGGATTTTACTCCCTCCGAAACAGTCGCAATCACACTTAGTCCGCACGTACTTAATTGCGTTTGAATATTGCTGCATTAAATATTAGTAACAGCAACAATAATAATAATAATAATTTAGTCCTCATTAGGTAAGAGTTTCTTTGTACAGATTTACAGAATAGTCATTTAGATATTGAGGAACACACCTACTAAAAAAACAGCATAGGTTAGTCGAGATAAGGACACGCTTTTTTTTTATAAGAACAATTTTACAAGAACAACGAGGTTCAAGCTCGACGGCTTATTGTTTTTTAAAGTTCGCTGAGCTTCGACGTCCGGCTGAACAATACAGAATGAATAAGAAATGCTTCGCAGTTTATAATGACTAGAAATCGTCTAGGGGAAAATGGCTCGGCGAATTCGTTTTTTAACACATGTATTGCAACACCTGTTTGGCTTAGTTTTTCTTCGATTTAAAAACATATAGAAAGAAGTACAATTTGAGGCTCAAATCGCCAAAAAATTAAGAACAATGAGCCTCGGACAAATTTACTGGTTCTTATTTAAAAAAAGCGTGTAGCTGTGGTCAAGCGGAAATTACAGTTATTACTTGTTGCATAATATATAAAAACGACGTGTATTAGCTGATCACCACGACAAAGGTAGAAACAACTTGACGTTGACTAACAAGAAAAAGCGAAAAGAAAAAGATGACAACGTAACAACTGTAACATTAATTAAACTAACAGGCCATAGGACATATTGGCAGTAAGTAAAGCGCATCATATATCTGAGTATGCCAGTAAACATAGATTTTTTTCAACAGTTTCTTAAAAATCAATTTTTTTCCTAATAATAAAAAAAAAAAAACTCAACCTTTTGAGTGCTACAGAAGCAAAATGTTCAAACTAGTTTAAAATATCTAAAATCAAAGTTTGACGCATAATTTTTACTTAGAAGCTTGTTATCGGTTTTTAAAATAAAATTCGCGAAGAAGTCACCGAAGACGAAAAGGCTAATTTTAGCGCCAAAGCTGCGAAACTTTTTGAGCTCGTTAGATATGTGTGATGTCAGGCCCCGTAGCCACCTTGAGGCCAATCGAGGCACTTGTCTCGGTAAAATTTTAATTTAGAAAAAAAATTGTGCCTATTTACGTAAATCAGTAGTTCCAACCGTGATCTTAGCTGAGATCAGAATAGCATGTATAAACAACATCTGTTAGTTTTGTTTTCATTATAAGAGTGTGATGTTTGTATCGAAAAGGTTGTCACTTTGCGCCATTGATGCTTATAAGACTTATAACTTCAGTAATTATGTCATTTGTTTGGCAATTCAGTTTTACGGACGCATGATTTTGTGGGACTTGTCAGCGACGAAAGAAATGCAAAAAGGAGGATCGACGGTTTTTAGAGAACCGAAAGGGTAAGCTACGACGATAAGAACCAAACACGCTCGCACGGCCAAAATGATACCCATTATTACTGCCTCGGTTAATATTTACTCCTAGCTACGGGCCTGGATGTCACATGTTTATGAAGGCAGGAGCACGAGATCTAACTATGGTTTCCCGGTCGTATTCATATGATAATGACGAAGTTTGAATGGCTGGCTTTTTCAATGTTTCCGCAAATTCTCACTAGTTCATTGGTTGAAAACGCTAGCACAGAGCAGCTTGGAGTCCTTTCAAACCGTGTGACGTCATAAATGGCCGTCGTATGTTTTGAATTTTATTCGCACTGAATTCACTTTTTCGGGAACTTAAAATGAATGGTCAGGTAAGCACTTTTATCCATTACAGTCGAACAAAAATGTTGGAGTCGAAATTGAAAAGCCTGTAGAGCTATACAATACCAGTAACAAAATGGCTTCATTAGCATTTTAGTGGCTTAATACTTCCGAGATGACGCAGACAGCTTTTAAAAGCTTAACAAGGTTTTGTATAATAACATCCTATATACTAATACACACATATTTCTGTAAGGAAGTTTATGAAAATAAAAGTACTGTTGTTTATCTATTTTTAAGTTCATTTCTAATACTATAAATATTTTGTTTTGTTTTGAGAGGCATGGTTTATGAAATCTACAAAACATTCCTTGGCATTATTATTACTGTGGTTGACCAAGATCTAATGAGAACTTCACCACAGTAATAGGCAATATGATGATGAATCGTTCAGAGCTACGTTCTGACCACGAGGAGAGTGACAATTATTTCGCTTTCTAATTTAATTATTCTTGGATGAAAACTCCAGAAAAATACAATATTTTGCTTGGTAATAGTCATTTGAAATATCTCTAGTAAAACACTGCATGTTACCATGTTTACATTAGCTGTGTATTTTTCTTTCATCATAAAAGAATAATTTCCAGTCATGTTTGCGCAAGCTAATCCAAAAATACAAAGAAATAGCGAATGGTTCCTTCTTTAAACAAAACCCGAAAGTCTCGGCAAATTACGGCTAGTTCTCAAATTCACGTCACTGTTTTTAGTCATGTTTTGTTAATTTTTCTCTGTCTTACAGTCGATTTCGGATCTTCTAACAAGAAGGATCAAGAAGACTCACATAAGTCTCGGAGTTTTTGTATCGTATTATTTATTACTTTCCAAAATCCCGGGTTCGGATTTTAAAAAGGTCGTCTTGACATCTCGGATTTACCTTTCGTAAATAAAAAAAAAAACTCTCTGCAATGTAGTCTCTCAATTCATTTGTTTATATCTTTTTACCAACACGAGCATCGTTAACGAGATAGTATTTGTAGATGACGGAAATTAAGGGCAACCAAAAAGTTACCAGCGTTAAACGCTTGAGGGCGCTGAGTTTTACACTTTTTACATTTATAAAAGTTTTGCTGGTCGTGCGGGTCCGTGCGCATCTAATGAGACCAAATCACCAACAATTTCACAGCACATTCAGTAATCGTTTCTACTGGTTCGCAAATCACGGATTATTTGGTCAAAAAACTGAACTTTAGTCATTGTTTAATTAAACCACTAATCGACGAAAAACAGGGGTAGACCCTCACAGCTCAATTGCTGAATAACAAAATTTCAGAACCCAAAACACTAAAGGAAGCTATTTTAAATCAAGATATCTCAAAATCCTCGCAGCTTCTCTGGTGCCACTACAGAATGCGCCATGCGCAGTAGCATACATTGTCCGATTCGTAGCTTCACCAGCAAACAAAAGTTGCAAAGGAGGAAAATTCATAGTTGGTCCGGTTTGATCTGGTAAGGGTGAGGCCAACTCATCCACAGTAGTGCTATTTGAATTAACGGGTATATAAGTGTAGGACCCCCTGGTTAATGGGTTGCCATGCCAACAAGATTTCTCCACTCTTAGCAAAGTAGGTAAGACCTTGCCAGTCACCTTTGTTAGCAATTTGATACACTGGTTACCAATCTCCTCTGTTGGTATATTCTCAATTTCTATGTTCGCAGAACCAACGAGCCAGCCAATCAGAACCCTCGAATGCTTTGCATGGGGATGAAAAAGTAGCAAGCGCGAAACCCACTCTGGGAATTTTTCGTTCTCTAAAACCTCCTGCTGCGAGTCTTGTACATCCCACAGGAACCCCACTGCATCGCATGTATCGGATGACCACAGGGGTTTCTCAAATTCCAGCACAATCTTGTTTATCGTACCAAATCCTAACTTATCGATCGCCTCCAATTTCTGATGCGGTAATGGTGGACAAAATAACGATGCGGATCTTTCTTTCAACACCCCGAGGGAAGCTGTTATAATCACGTGATCTGCAGTGAATTTCATCCCATTCTTACACGCTACAGTGACTGGGTGGCCCGATTGGTGTCTTTGCAAGACAACATTACTGGTTGTCTCGCTGGTACCTGTCCAGTCAATAGTGTTTACCTCATGTCTGAAGCAAACTGAGCCTGAAGGCAGCATTTGGTACAGTACATCAAGAATGGCCCTGAAGCCCGGACACACAATATAGTTGCGATCTTCAAAGCCGCTGTAGTCACCCCAACTGTCGAGTCCAACTTTATCGAGAGAATCGACAGCACAGTTAATACATTCATCGCCCATCAACCAGTTGAATACCCGTTTCTTGATCTTTGCATCAGACTGTTCAACTTCCGCCAGATAGCGAGCAAATGCATCTGATAAATATTTCCCGACCGAGTTTTGGTATGGATTCACTGCGCTTCCCGCAAGTTCGGCAAACTCGTCACACTCCTCTAGCAAGCTATCAGCTACACGCGCGACTTCCTGAACAGTCGCGTCATTTATTATATTGCCTTCATCCGTGTACAGTTTCGCTGAAATAGCAGGCTTGTTATCATCTTCTTGCCAGTCTAACAAATAAAAGAATTCCTCGCACTTGATGCCGTTTTCATCACACAACTCGTGAAGGGGGTTATTGCAAGAGCCGTGTAGCCAATTCGCTCCGAACTCAACGGGTGTACCACTGAAATCAACCGTGTGTATTCGGCCGCCAATTCTTTCAGTTCCCTCTAAGACACAAACGTCAACTTTGCTCGACTTTTGAAGCATGCTTGCTGCGGCTAAGCCTGAAATCCCCGCTCCTATGATAACAACTTTCGGGCGATTCGTGTCCATTAAAGTAACTTCTTCCGTGTCTGAATTTCACAGATTTCACAATATTCAAATTAGCGGTCGACTTCTGAATCAACTCGCCCGCGTTCGTCTCTTGTATCACCACTAAACCTTTAAATACTCTAATTTAAACGTTCAACCCAATATAAGTAGCGATGAATAAAAATCACATGTTTGGGTTAACTATTAAACTAACACAATAGTGGCCACGTGTTGCCATAACGAGTCACGCTTGGATCTGGACTCTTAACTGGACAGGACTTGGCCCGGACTCGAGTAGCTGTTTTGACAATTCTCTGAATACATTAAAAATTGTACTTGAAACAAATATCCACGTTAATTTGTTGTTATGCTTGCCAAATTGGAACTCTTAATTATTATTGATCTTGAAAATAAGATAAATTTAGTTCTTACTCCTAAAACAACTGATCAACTAATTTTAAATCAATCCGTCTTGTCTACGTGTCATACATCAAGTTGAGGTAACTCTTTTTTCACAAGTTAACAATATATAATTCAAAATTCACCTTTGACCAAGAAAAGATTTTAATTACCCGGTAAAGATTACTTAAATGGAATTGGCCAGCTGTCTAGGCCTAGGGTGTGTTTTTCAGTAATACGCCTCTTTTAAAACTCCTCCGCCCTTCTCGGAGTTTTATAGTTAGAACACGCTTCACAGTAAGAGAGAGAGGGTGATTCTGTGAGTGTACCACTGCAGAGATTAAAACAAAGCTCATTATTGGTCAAAGTAAGGTCTGGATCAACTAGAAATTCTTTCTCATTCGTCAAAATTTCAGTAATGTCAGCTGTCCAATCCTCGCCCTATCCGCCTCGAATTTCTTTCGCCGAAAAAGGCATTTATTTCCAGAATAAAGGTGCAGGACCTTGGGGGAAACTAATCAGTTATAACTGATTCAGTCACGGTCGTAAATAATTGCCCTCGGTTCGTGATTGAGAAGTCGCCCCAATGAAGGGGCTTTACTTCTAAGGAAAGCCAAACCACGAGTTTTTTTTTATTATGAAATGTTGGTTTGGTACTGTAGAGTTTTGAAAGGTTTCACAATCTACCTTAACCGCTCTAATAAGTTTCCCTCTCTCTAATAAGTCCCCCATCTAAAGCCTTAACTTTTGAATAAGCCCTTTCCCCTCAATCCGAACTTTAATAGAATCGAAGTAGTCAAGATACGAGGTGTATTGTGTCAAAATGTATTTTTCAATGGTTGTATATGTTTAATTTAGTAACTTATTTTTTGGAATAACGCCGGAGGTTACACACATTCACTAACTGCTATTAAATCTGTTTGGTATCCGGACTTAATGTAGTGTTTTATTGGCAATCTT
The DNA here is from genome assembly GCA_027575215.2 of Hydrozoanthus sils. Classification (NCBI taxonomy): domain Eukaryota; kingdom Metazoa; phylum Cnidaria; class Anthozoa; order Zoantharia; family Hydrozoanthidae; genus Hydrozoanthus; species Hydrozoanthus sils. The sequence goes on along the minus strand of JAOBRD020903433.1, from coordinate 51 downwards.
TAGTTCGTGGGGGGGGGGGGGGGGGGGGGGGGGGGGGGGGGGGGGGGGGGG
>JAOBRD020903328.1:0-12611 GCA_027575215.2 Hydrozoanthus sils | reverse complement strand
CGGCCTCCCGTACCTTCATGGCCTGGCGGTATATCTCCTGCTTCCAGCCTGTGAAGGGGGGCGGGGGCAGATCCTCCAACCACTTGTACCCTTATATTCTGCTTCCCATAATGGCCTGGCTCTATATCTCCTGCTTTCTGCCTGTGAAGGGGGAGGGGGGGGGGGGCAGATCCTCTAGCCACCTGTACCCTTATATTCTGCCTCCCATACCTTCTTTCATGGCATGGCCCTATATTTCCTGCTTCCTGCCCATATATGCAATGTACTGCAATGTTGCTTAATAGTTAAATATCTTGCCTCCCACCCTTTAATATCCTGCATTCTGATCTTTGATGTACCTTTTTCCAGCTACACAGGATAAACTTACAATTTAACAAAGTCCAATAATGGTCAGAAATAGTTCTTTCTTGCGATCCAGAATGACTGACCCTCATACACTGGTAAGTGGCGCTACACACAAGAGAGTTACAACGTCATATAAACTGGTAAATATTCGATTGTCACTTCATCCCCCTAGTCCGGAAACCTATGGTTGACCTTAGGTTAAGGAACTCAGTCTATTGCCATGTGCCCGTTTATGGTTTGAATTGTTTGGGCGGTCGTTGCAGTCACCGTGGTCGTTGGGGCTGGTCTGATGGCAGGAATTGTGGGTGGGAGGTATCCTGGATTCGGTCAGCAGGTGCCTTGGTGCTGTCTGGTGCTCCACCTGAGGCTGGAGGTGTTGTTGGGACACATTCAGTGGGACTTGGCGTGCAAACAATCGGTGCGCCTTGTGGGGTGCGTGGTGCTGGGTTTTGAGCAGCCGCTTGGTCGGGTTGGCAGGGTTTTTCCGGATATGCTGGTGGGGGCTGTAGCGCACTGCTGGTCGGCAGAGAAGCTGCTACCGTGGTGGTGGGATATTTGGAGTCGCGGGCATGTAGGCTCTGAGGAAGAAGTGATTGTGCAAAGTAAGTTGACCCGACCTGTCAACCTTTATCCAGTACTGGCCATGCCCAGTTGACTCCACCACCGACTCTGATCTGTCCCACTTCATTGGGTGGGTGCCTTTGTTGGTTCTGTAGGAACACCCTTTAACCAGTCAGTAATGGCCGGAGTGGTCTAGAGTGGGCTCTTAGGGATTCTGAAGTGCAGGTTATCCAGGTTCGAAGAGCCTCTTCCTTTGCAAACAATGCCTCCCGCCAAAGTGGTCGCACGTTTGGGTTCGAAATTTCTCCAAGCAGTAGACGAAGGTAAGTGCATCATGGAGGTGGCGCCCAAAGATGATTTATACAGGTGAGAAATTACAGTCTTGGTCGGGTGTGTTGCGTAGTTACAGCATGGCACGCAAGAAGTGGTCATGGCTGAGGCTTCCTGTCGGGCCGGTGTTCGACATAAGGAGGTATTTGGCAGTTTTGACGGCAACTTCTGCTCTTCCATTTGACTGTGGGAAGCTAACAGAGGATACCCAGTGCCTTACACCCCATCTGCGAAGGAAGTCCTCCGTGTGACCAACAGTGAACTCCGGTCCACCATCGCTCAAGAGCTCGAGAGCTATTCTTGGACTTTCAAATGTTGCAAAGAATGAGCGGAAGTGACGTACCAGGCAATGCGATCCACCTGAGTCAGTCCCAGCTGTGGAGTTAGCACCTTAATCCAGCCTGATAGACGGTCTCCCCCGACAAGGAAGTGGCGGCCTCTATGGTCAAAGAAGTCAGTAAACACTGATTCAAATGGAGTAGATTGTGCTTATGGTGGAAGAGGAAGGGTGGTGGGCTGCCGTTTTCTTCCAAATCTTCTTTCTGCCCACCTTTTCGTTCACCACCTCGCCATGTATTCTCCTATTCGTCTTGTCTTTAGATGATTATTTAGCACTGGATGCCCAGGCAGTCACCACCTATCTCTAGAGGTCTCAACAAACTAATTCATTTAGGACGGTGAAAATGAGCTCATTCATTGCAGTATCGAATATCTAATATAGAAATGAATAAAGTTATTACTGATGTCTGTTCTTTTTCCTCACTTTTTCATCTTTGTCTTTCTCATTTCTTTCCCGACACCCATGCCAGCCTCGTTCCAGTCCTACCAGCCCAAGTTATCCTTGACTTCTTTTCTTTTCCTGCTGCGTCCTTTAAGCCTCTTTCTTTTATCCTGGTTTCCATTTCCTCCTCTTTCGACTTATTGACTTCTGCCCTCTCTTGAATTTTAAGCAGAAGAGATTGTTAATCCAAATAATGTTTTAGTGAGTACTGCTTTTAGTACATATTATAGTAACGAAGCTTGAACCCCATCCCCCCTACCCCCCACCCCACCCTCTTCCCAGACACAACAGTGCAATAATGCAATGTTTCCTTTTTGTAGAAGGAAGGTGGAAAGGATGGAGTAAGCTCGGAAGAGTCCAAGGAGCTGAGATGGGAGGTTGGTTTGATGAGCCTTCTGTCCAACGCCCTCTCTGTTGGCGGCAAGGAAGAAGTTAGTCCCCAGGAGTTAGCCAGCACGGCTATGTCGTACATTAAGGGGGATGTACCTGAACTTGTTGTACTGTTAACTAAAGAGGAGATGGAAGAATACAGAAAAGCCTCCTATGTTGAAAAAGTAAGTCAAATGGTTTAACTTTAATTGTGCCCTATCATTGATGTGGTTTAAAGAAGATTTTTGAGTCTCGCACCTTGGTTCACTAACTTATTCCACATTTTTTCTTCATGCAGCAGTGCAGAGTCTAAGAAAGGAGCAGGGAAGAGGGCTTAGAATGGGGAGAACAATAGAATTCTTCGTTGCTTGATCGACAAACAATCTCATTGTTAGCAAATTTCCGATATTTTCTGACGAAGTGCCAATTTTCTCAACGAGTCTCCATTGACGATATACATACATACATTATACATAAAACAGTTTTAATTACTCTTCACAATTCCTTCAGTGATGAGACTAACAATGTTTTCTTATTTTTCTAGCTAATCAGGTTTCCCCACCAATCAGCGGAGTCGTTAAAGCATTTCGTTTTAGTGAAGATTTCCAAGCAGGGCAGTGCGTGGGTGAAATCGCTTATTCCCGCCTCCCAGCTACAGATGCTTCTGATACTCTATATCTACAACCAGCTCACTACAGAGTTTCTCATGTTTTTATGTCCACTCGTTATCTTCTACATCGCATTCATTTCTATGATTGTATTCTCCCTACAAATGTTCTACGGACGGCAAGCACTCAAGCAACTCAAGAGTGTCTCGGGACTACTACGAAAGTAAGCATGATTCACCTTAACTGTTAAATTTTGCAATGCTTTTTTTATTTAACTTTTTATCCAGCGACGCAGAAGCCAAGTGGTTAGCGTGTTCGACTCGAAATCCTAGGGTCGCGAGTTCGAATCCCAGTCAGACCACTGCGCAGTGTCTACAAGCCAGACACTTTACCCAACTTGTTCCAGCTCTGACTAACCAGCGATGCATTAGTGGCCTGTCTAGGGGGAGTGAAAGACTCCCAACCGCTTAGCACAACAGAAACCGGAGATAAGCGCCGGCCTAATGGGCCACTTTGTTTGAGAAAGGACTTATTATCCGGTAAATGGCCAGGTTAAAGCCAGTTACTTACTAGTATCCGTCAAGCAGAGCAAAACGAGTCTTTGCTTTTGCGTTCCTGGATTGGCGATATCCCAGGAGAGAAAACAGCCCAACATCGATAAACGAGAATTCCAGAGGTGGGTTTCAAAGCCACAACTGTAGAACTATACCGATGTGCTTCTAATTCAGGTGCAAGGCATGCTGGGAGACTCTTTTCCTAAATACATGTACAAACAAAACATAATTCTGTCCTCCAACACGCAGAAGGGGTTTAGCAGTAGACGCGTACCAGTTTATTGGAGAAGGACAATTGCTGATTTGTTACATACATGTATAGATATTGGAAAATAGTTGAGTATAACCCCAATAACACCGGTGAATGACCATAATATTGAAAAATTATAACCGGTGAAGCGTTTTACTAATTGGCAAGGTCGAGTGAATAGTAATTATGATGAGCTTGAATAGATACGCAATGGATATACCCAAGGGATCGCTTATGGCGCGGAATCACAAATGCTCAATATATAAACTCATTGTTCTTGATACAGGTTTGATCCATTAATGGACGAGGGCGAGGTTGAGCGGCAGTTTATGTGGCGGTCCGTCTGGCCCTACATCTCCTTCTTCATCGCGCTCATATTCACTGTCCTTGTGTTGCCCCTCGTCGATAAGGCCTGGTTACCATGCTCGGAGCTATGTCTCATCTCGCTGTTTTTTACAGGTTAGTAAAGACGATACCGGAAGTCCATTCCTTTGATTGGGGGTAATCTATTAATATGAGGTTAGCGTATGCCGCCCTAAGCTCACGACTCTAACCCTATCCCAGACCTACGAATGTTTAAGTAACGATACGAGTAAAAACTATCAGCCGTTTTCACATTAGAGGACGGACAAATCGTCTCAGTCGAACAAGTCGTTTGTCTGTGAAAGCGAGACGAACACGATTCTGGACGAACAAGTCGTCTGAATTCGTCCGTCTGTTTGTTTGTTCGTCTTTTCAAACGATTTTTTGTGGACGACTTGTTCGTCTAGACAAACAAATCGGTCAAAGGCCGCCTTAGATTCAAAAGGTCCTTGTATCAACTAATCAAGGACGGTGAATGGAACTAGCATATGGCGACATTTATCTGTTTGTACGTCAGTTTACGTGTGATGAGAATTTATGAGGGCCAACACAAGACGATTTCCTCGTATATGACAAATGATCAGGTGCCTTGTACATCCAAACGACTTGTCCATCCTCTAATGCGAAAACGGCTTTTGTTAAACCGTTGATCTGATTGGCTAAACTTTACAAATGGAGTTTTTCCTTAATACTATTTATATTTTAAATTTAATGCCGAGATGTTAATTGTGTTTGTAGTGTCAGCCTTTCGTGGTCTTCCTTCCGAGTACGACGACTTTGCTCTCTACACAATAGGACTGAAAGTACTCACCTCCGTGCTGTACACCTTGGATAAAATCCCTGGACTGTGGTTACTGACCTACAAATTCATTTCAAGTACGTAAGCCAAGACATCATTTATTCGAGTTACTATTGCGATATTTAATGACGCAAAAGTTTATTTGGAAAGAATCGTTCTTGTTGTCACAAGCTTTTTTTTTTCACGGAAGAAGAGACTTCTGAATCCCTTACGGGAATCGAACCCATAACCCTCTAATTACAGATCAGACGCTCTACCCACTGTTGTGTTCCATCTACAGAACCAAGTTAAGTGACCTGTTCACCACGCGAGTTACTGTACGTAGTTCAGTGGGTAGAACGTCTGACCGGTAATGAGAAGGTCATGCGTTCGATTCCCGTTAGGGACTCAGAATTTTTTTTCTAAGACATTATTTCTTATTTGCAAGAGATTTCATAAACCTTTCAGCCTCAACCTATATGACACTTATGAAATATGTTCTTTGTAGTGAGAAATGGGTGTTGGTCCAGCAAACAAGGGTACCCTTTTGAACATGAACACTGAATTCGAAATTCTCCCAAACTGGCGGTTACATGAAATTAGTGAATCCCTGTTGGAGTGAACACGACATGTTTCGGGTTGACAGGGTCAAAAGTGAAATTCTTCCAAACTAATAATATGTAACGTATGGACCTTTTGTCAGTCGTGTTTTGGGCTACAAGGGTTAGGAAAACAAAAGTCCTGGTGGCCTAGAAACTGTATTAATATCAGTATTGATCCAGACGTCCAGCCTTGACAGCCCTTACCTGTAGAATGAATTTATATTCTTCAACTTTTATTTCAGTACAAAACTTGTATCTCAGTGGGTAAAGGAATTTGTTGTTGTTGTTAATGGCCAGAAGAGTTACTCTTGAACGCTATGTTGTGATACTCTCCTTAAAAATGAACCAAGTTTTTCAGTTATTGTTTTCTTGATATTCATTCAGTTACTCTTCCAAACGGTCTGGAGTTTAATGTGAATATCCCCGCGATTCTCCACCTTGTTATCCTTGGAATGTTGGTGGTAATGGGTAGCAGACACTCGTGGCGTGGACTTTATAAGGTAGGAAACAGTTACACACTGCGCGTGTTTCTTTGTAAACAACTCACAATTTTACTCCGATTTCGTATCCACCATTCTACAAAGATGGCGGCTGGACATTTACCACAATGCATTGCGAACCTTAACATCGCTAAAAGAACTCAGGAAAGGTAACAGATGGTAAAACTTTTCCTTGTACTAACAACACTCTGTATATCAAATGTGAAGCTTACGTATTCTCCCTATGTGTTTAAGACGTTTATGCGCTAGGAATTGTGGGTAAATGTACAGGCCGCCATTTTTTTCGCTACGGTCAATGGCAGCATATACTTAAGCTACCGTGTTTCTTTACATCGTATAGGTACTCATCCCTCACTTGGTTTGTCTCATGTGGTGGCAAATGTTCACGGAACTACTCCAGAACACTACCTGGTTCGGTCTCGTTCGTGCTGCTGTAGGCTGGATCATTTTCGCCAGCATGCTACCATTCATCTTCATATTCATACTTGGAATCTTCCTTGCTTCCTTCTTCCAGTGGTTCGCGACACTGGAACTAACAGTTAAACTTGCAGTCACAGCCTTTGCAATTGCATCATCTGCTGTAGTTTTCTTCTATTCCAACGTCAAACTCCCTTCAGAGAAGCTGAAAGAGAAACCTATCATTATTGCCGTGGTGGTTGTGGTGGTGTGTCTATTGGTGCCTATTGTGTATGTGCACTATGTACCCACACCATCATGGCGTTCCAATGTCATTTCATGGGACTCTTACAATGACCTTTGTGGACCAAAAGCAAGAACCAAGAGTAATGACGCTGCTCTTCACATCACGTGTACAGAGTTGACAGGAGACTATGTACAGTGGAAGGGGATTGTTACGTCAGTCACCGTGGCCGCGGTTGAGAATAGGTTCAGAAGTATTGTGACCAATATACCGAGTTTTCTAAGACCAACCGCTAAATGTTTGTTGGGTGGAGACGAGAATGAAAGGTAAAAGAGTTTCATTATCTGCATCCTCTATTAAATTCATCGAATATCTTTTCAAAGGTTCTTGTCTCTACTAGTTTTCTGCACACACATCACTTTTAACTTGTGTGGCCTACGAATGAAGTGCCAAAGGTATTTTACCAAATAGGTAGTGAAATAATTGGAAAAACTGTTGCTTTAAATCCACTTATTACACGTAAATTTGTTTTGACAGCTAAGAGATTGCCATTTGGTTGACACAAATCGAAGCTCGAGGGAATTCCGGTAAAAAGTCGCGAAGTAATAGCTTTTTGAAGTTGTTAATTTTCGCGCTGATTTTTGGTCCTTCTACCGCACGGCCAAACACTGAACTCGTTACAGCATTGTTCCTGTCAACATCACCTGCAAGAATAACTCCGATACTCGAAGACAACCATGCATACGTTTTCCCGAAACCCAACCGTTTGATGTTATTCGTCCCCAGGCTCCTGTTGTTAGAGAGCTAAAAATGAAGGATAATAACTGTGCGGCTATATATCGGAGCTCTTTTAAACTTCAGATTTGTATCATTGACACTTTACAAAGTTAATTACGGTTGTCTTTATTACGATTTATTTTTGTCTTTTTAGTTTATTTAAGATGCAATCATAGAATAGGTAAAATCAAATCAGACACTGGTCGCATCATGTATTTACTGAAATTTGTTAAACCATTTCGCCAATTTTAATTGGAGGTGGTTTGCAATGAGTGCATGTACCACATGAAAACAACTCTTGTTCTTGTTGACTGTAATTTAGGACTTAGCAATGATAGTCATGTAATGCGCGATTGGTCATCCCCTTGATCTAGTGACAGAGAGGAACGTATATCATGGTTCGGACGAAAGAAGAAAAGCTGTAACCTTAAAAAGTACGACAAGTATACCTTCACTGTCGGTGTTCAGGTGCCTACTGAGAGCAAGTCGACCCAAGCCGTGAAGCTCACTGTCGGCCATCGCTACTATCATGATATCTTGCAATTGAAAATAGGAACACGGGTGAGTCGATTGGCGCTCCAGAGTCTAAAGTCTAGTTTGTATTTGTGAACAGAGATAAGACAGAGCAGGTAAAGTATAAAGGAAAAACAGATTGTACTAGGGGTTTTAAAGAAAAAGCACAAAGCGAACATAGGCACAGAATGAAGTATTCCGCGCTTATAGTTCGTCTACGTTAGACTTGTTTACACTCTGCAGCGGGCATAAGAGTTACTTATAGCAGTTATTCCAAGAACGCGCGTTGGATGTGAAATGGTAAATCATCTCGTATCCAATAAGTACCGAATGGGATAATTGTTTGAGCTTGAAATTTCTTGAGTTTTTCTATCGCTACTTGAAAATGACTGCTAAAATTTATTCAGAACCATTTTAAGCTTTGTTGCACTACACAGACAGTTTCCATATATGGTCAATTCGGTATATGAACTGATAACCGAGATTGAATGAACCAATCAGAAAGCTAGAAACGCAATATCCGAGGTTGAAAATATACAGTAAAGATGACAGACATTTAGTAAAGTTTTTCTTTTTAAACTGGTAGCATGTAAGTCTTTCTACAGAAAAGTCAAATCAGTTTTAATTCTTTCCTTGAATCTTGCTAAAACCTAGGCTAAATATTTTTTTTCAATTTTTTTCGATATTTTTTTTCAAATTTGTTCTGTGCTTTCATTTTTGTAAAATAAGAACCCATTGAAATTTCTATGCTAAATACTGTAGGTTCTGATGAAAAGGGCCGGGGTTTGTATTGGTAATTTTCGCCGGACAGGTTCTCTACGAGTTTGATACGCGGGTTTTAACTGTTTGACTGTTCGGTGAAAACCGAACCGGTCGAATGACCCGAGCCTTCTGTGTCACAAAATCGAAACTGTTTATTCGGCCACGAGACTCACACGTAGACAGATTTCAAATCTGCTAGACGACGAGCTGTCACAGCAAATTGAAGCCGTTTATTTAATTGAAAAATGATGAAAACTTAATAAATGTAACTGAATCCGTTTTGTTTTCCATGTGACAGTGCTGGTTTTAAGCAGTTTCCCGATGTATGGCGTTCACTGGCTTGCTGTTGCATCGTTGTGTGGCGTTTGTGTTACGTTTATTTTGCCCCACTGCAAAGTATGAGCTATTCAATTGGGCTCCAAATATGACACGTTCCTAAGTTCTCCACTAAACCACAACACTTACTTTTCACCTTCCGAAAAAGATGGCGACTGCACATTTTACCACAATGCATTGCAAACCTTAGACCGCTTAATGAAACAATAGTTGGTAAAACTCTTTCTTGTACTAACAACACTGTTTGGGTCAAATTTGAGGTTTACAGATTCTCTCTTTGCGTTTTCATGGGCAACTTTGGACGTTTAAGCGTTAGGAATTATGGGTAAATGTACGGGTTGCCATCTTTTGCCTAATCGTGGTTAGGAGAACTGTATTTCCGATGTTCAGTAAGTTGCTATGATACTCAACTGGTAACACTGAAACAAGGATGTAACTTTACCTTGGCACTTAAAGATTTTGCTTGTTTTTGTTTAAGAAGGGAAAAAGATTCCTTGGTAGTAACCCACATGTTCCTCGCTCCACAGGTCACGTTCAAGGCAACTCTTCAAAGCGGCATGGGATCAACAGCAGTGAGCGCGTCTTTGCGATCTCTTTCCATCGAAGGCAAGCATGTCAGACCAGAAGAAGGAGTAGATAAGTTAAGCGTAAAGCTCCAACTGCTCAGTGCTGCAAGGTACTCGACGCATTTCTTCCTTTCACCAGTGTTTGTCTCAAGGAACCTGACTGTTGAAGAAGAAGAGGATGACTAAGATTCCCAGCAGGGTTTGGTCGGAACCAAGGAAAAAAGAGGAAGCGCCATGACCTATCGAGAAAGCTGTCGAAACTTTGGATGAGTTCACAGGCCAACAAGTAAAGAAAGACGGAGTTAAGGAAAACAGCTTTCCGGGCCTTGAAACTCAAGAACCTGGTAATATATTTTCCAGGGACTTTGAAATTCATAGATTTGGAAATCGAGTCTCAGGCATTGAATCTCGGGTACACTATTTTCCAGAAATATGTGGATTTAAGAAATTACTATCAGTTAATATACTTGGTAAATTTTGGTTTCCAGGACTGGAAACTTATAAAGTTTTCGAAATTGTATCCAGGTACAAGAAACCATTGAAACTCAATGTTAGTCGAGGAATTGTTTGCTCAAACCAGTCAAACTTCTTCTTGAAAAAGGTATCTCCAATCTGTCGTCAATATTGAGTAAACCATTCCTGCAAGTCTCGGATTCTGTTCCCAACACGAATGAAGTTGTTTTGGTATAGTGTTGAGGAACAAATACATAGATATGCCTTAGGGAACTGCACACTGAACAGGTCCTGGTAAGGCTACGACCTCACACTTTGCAAGTTCTGGAACAAGACGACCTCATCCCCTAAGTACCATTTGACTGATCTCGTCATTGAACAAAGTTTCTTTCGAACCTTTTGTTATTTATTCCCCCACAAGCTTTATCTAAACTACAAAATTCTGATTTTTTGAACCAGTATTTCAAAGATCATCAAGAACTTTTAAGACCCAGATTCAAAACTTGCATCGAAAGAGCACCCCTAATACGTCATCCCGAAGAACTCTTCCTCAACACGTCTATCCGACGTCAGAGCCATTAAAATTTATTGAACTAGATGGAAAAGGTAGTGTATCTAATTAAACGTCAAAGTATACAAACTCATTGAAATATTTTGAATTGACATTGCATTGTAAGGGCTACGCGCGTGGTTGTAAAATAGGAATTAAACAAGTTAAGAATAGTATCTTAAATGCCTTACCGTTTGAGAAGAATTGGTATTTTTTTGAAACCATAATTGGCTAAAACTTGTACAACGATTTTTGGGTTATTGTAGAAAATATTTAAAAGTGGACTGCTCCATATTATGATCGGAGTGAAAGATGTGTCTATAAAATGTCACAAGTACCTGCAGTTTAAAATACTTTTCAAAGTGGGTAGACATTTCACAGTTCCTGATGACGGTATAATACACTTTGTGTTCTTGATTCACCGAAGAACAACAGTGCTTTACGAATCAAAGTTGAGAAAGTTTTCACATGCAGTGGCCATTTTTGAAATGTCTTTGGAACTGTGAAGTGGTTTACTTTCTGCAAGATGCGTTATCGAAAGACATTTCCCTACTGAATATCAAAATGGAGTGGTTTTAAAAGTAACCCGCGAAAAATTACACTTAGTCGGCAATGTGGTTACGTTTGAGAGGTGAATGTTAACCATTTGATCTTTTAAGAGTTTTAAAAAGATATTTAATATTAACCACGCGGCACTCTACAAGAAAGTTTCGTTTTTGAGATGGGTGCTGGCAGTACTAACAGGGCCAGTGTTGGGTATTATAAGTACTAACTGAATCAGTGTTGGGTATTAGAAGTACTAACTGGACCAGCGTTGGGTATTACAAATATTATCTGAACCAGTGTTTGGTATTAGAAGTACTAACTAGATTAGTGTTGGGTATTACAAGTACTAACTGAATCAGTGTTGGGTATTAGAAGTACTAACTAGGCCAGTGTTGGGTACTAAAAGTAACTACCAGACCTGATAACTTTTTTCGTTTGGTTATCTAAAGTGTGATATGCAAAATAAAAGAGAAGTAAAACCAGATGTTTAAAACTTATGCTTTTTCGTTAAGCTAGAAGAGGTAGAAATAGTTTTAAAAGCCTTTCCACAAAAGTGTAGTCTTATACAACGTTTTAATAAAGTTTGTATTTCTTATTGATAAACCTACTTTTGGTTACCCAGGGTGCCAGAGGTCTACTCGCTCAGCGAGCGGACAATACGAAGCGAGGTCTCGGCGAGCGGACAGTACGAAGGTCTACTCGCTCGCTCGCTTCGTACTGTCCGCTCGCTGAGCAAGCGAGTAGACCTCTGGCACCCAGGGTAACTTTTGGTTATTTCGTAAATAAAAACTTCACGTTAACCTACTTTTACGCACATGCGGTCAAACACGCCCGTAAATCAACTGTACGACATTCAAGACGTTTTCCCCACCTTATGATAGTAATTTGTAGTCTTAAATTACCACTGAAAGTCAGTAAACACGGCACACCCCGTGCACTGCGGACGTCGGTCTTTTTAACCCTTCAAACCCCATGATGGGTTTGTAAATTGTCACAACTTATGTTCATAATATTTCTATGTGCAGTTTGGGAGAATTTTGCAATTTATGTTTCTAAGAATTTGGTGAACGATTAAATTTCATATTTTCAGCGTTAATCAGCATATATTTGCAATCATTCATGTAAGGAGTACTTAGAAGTTGATAGTTGTGTCATGTTCGATGTTACGAAATTAAGAAACTTCAAATGCAACCTAGCAGTTATAAACTTGATGAAAGTAACCACTTACTTTATGACAAACATGTGTTGTAAAGAGAGCTTCAGATTTGTATGCTTGACTTTGTTATTTAGACTAGGATTTACACGTTTAATATGGATAGCCTCTTTTATTCTTAGCGCAAATCCGTTGCGGCGGAATCCAAAACTTCAAAACAATGCTTCGAGCAAAGTTGCGAGCATGCTTCGTTGCGCTCTAGATGTTTATGAAT
>JAOBRD020903222.1:0-12611 GCA_027575215.2 Hydrozoanthus sils | reverse complement strand
ACTACTACTACTACTACTACTACTACTACTACTACTACTACTACTACTACTACTACTACTACTATTACTACTACTACCACCACCACAACTAATAGTTTTACTCTTACAGTCTATACAATTGTCATCATCGTTAAATCTGACAAGATCTTTAGAAGCTCACCGCCACCACAGGAGATTGTTCCGTATCCTTTGAAATGCAGCGTCTTAAGCAAAACACTCCCCCCACTGCCACCACCATTCGATGATGAATCAGAACCCGCGCCATCGCATTTAACAACTCCGTCTACTATCACGTGATCTCCGGCTTCAATAGAAAGTCGACCTCCACCGGCTCCATCGCCACCACCACTTCCTGGATGTTGTGGACGCGACAGTGACCCGTATTGGCTGGCTGGAGCTGCATGACCACCATTTGAGGCATGGCTTCCACCGACATTACCTGTACCCTTTCCTGGCCCCTCGCCAGCACTGTACCCTCCCCCAGTAGCATCAATTATCCCACCACTCTCTACTGTTACGTAATTTGAAAATAGTGAAACATCAGAGGTTGAGGAGATCACTTTTCCTCCTGAAAACAAACAAAGGTATTGCTTGTGAAGGCACTGGACAATCTTCCATTAAGATAAAATGATAATAATAATGAAATATATGATAAACAACAATAATAATAAAACGAGTCAAATTTTTCTAAAGCACGATTCATAAAGAGATGCTGTCACTTAACAACAAAACCGGCAAATTTTAAATGACAGTCGAATTAAAACAAACAATAAAAATACATATGTAGATATGGACATGGATATTGATAAAGACATAAGTTTAGATATAGTTGTTGGTATGGACATAGATATAAGTATTTGTATAGATGTGGATATATATAGAGAGAGAGACAGATGTAAAGATATAGATATGGATACAGTTATGGATATAAACATAGATATGGAAGTTGACATATATATAGATATTGATTTGGATGTGAAAATATATATATGGATGTACACAGCGGTATAGATATGGATATGGGTATAGATATAAATATTGATAGGATATGGATATATATAGGTGTAGTTATAGACAACGATACAAATATAGATATGGATATAGATCTAGATCTAGATATAAATATTGATGTGGATATGGATATAGATATAGATATCGATACAAATATGGATTTCGATATGGAAATGCATAAGTTATTGATATTAATATAGATATAGATACAATATTAGACATAGGAACACAGAAATACAACAATTATAACAAGATGTTGTGGTAAAACTTAAAAAGATTAGAAAGGTGAGTGATAAAGCTTAAAATTGTAACTCATGTTTCATGCATATAGGTGTTCATCAGACTATAGTTTACAGAGTAAATTAATAATCTTTCTAAAAAGGCGTTTTTTTAAATCAAAGTTTTAAATATTTTTGTTACGAAGAAGACTAAGGGCCGAAACATTATACAGTCTAGTTTGGGCCAGTGAGAGGTTATATTCTCATCCTTTTCCAATCTGCATATCTATGATCATATATATATTTACCTTTTTTAACCGACACAAAAGCACTTTGAATTGTAGCAGATTCTGTAGTTATATCAAATACTAATTCTCCTTTATTGTTAACAACAATGCTCCCTAGTCGGATTAGGCCTGGCGTAAATGGGTCAAAATGGCTTTCTTTATGCCAGTTGGTTTCATTGGGAAGCTTTGCAGTGTGCGCATGCCCACCGAATGTTGCTGTTCCGTCTCGTTCCAGCACAAGGTTCTCCACTCCGGTCATTCGTCCATTTATAATTGTCGTTTCACCACGAAGAATTACATCAGTTGGAAATACGATTTCAGCATATTTCTCAACGCTAAACCCGCATGGTGCGTCCATATACGTGTGGGTCGACTCAACGAAATTCACAACTATTCTCTGCCGCTTAGTTAGCCGGACTATGCCCGTCTTGTCGCCGGTGATTTCATGTGCCAAGACAGACACATTTTTAGCTTCTCTTGGGTGATAAAAAGCCACGGTTGAATGGCCACCAATCAGCATTTCGTCAAACTCGTAAAAGACAGTCTCGTTCTCCATGATCACGGTTGGAACGTTCACATTGTTTCTCTCGTTGTCAACTTTGACCTTTGAGTGTTCAGGTTTGAAAGCTGAGATGTTTCTAGTGAAGTCGTACTTCAGCTCTCGATACTGTGGTCCGCGGCGGCTCTCGTATTTGTAAACCGTCCCAGCTGCACCGGAATAAGGCGAACTAGCACCACTGCCACCAACAGACTTAAAATTACCTAAAAGTAAGATCACTAATTAGGTGATTGCTTCGAAATAGAGCACCACAGCATAGAATGATCTTCTAAGGACACGGCGAAAGAGCTGAGGGAAAGCTAACTTAGTTTTAGTATCAGACAACCGTTATATTATAAACATAGATCGACTCACAAAGTTAAAGAATGTTTTAAAATAAGGGTAACGGTTTTTCTTCACAAACAATACTTTTATTTAAAGTATACAGTGAAAAATACTTCTTAAATTATGTGCACCATATATTTTGTGGGAAAATATGTTTAAACCATCTAAACAATTAGTCAGTTTTCATTTTACAAAGTTTTCATTCCATAGCTTAAAGCAGCTTGCTCTCATTTAGTTTTACAATTTAAAGGTAGATCTTCCTCACCTCCAAAATTGTTCTGGAAATTAACATGAACTCCAATCCTGCCACCTGACCCTCCCCCACCGTGGCCATTCCCGCCATTCACGTTCACCTCTCCATGGCCACTCATGTTCATTGTTTCTACCAAGACGCTGCCCCCACTACCGCCTCCAGAAAGGCTACTTTTACCATTTTCACCCTTGGCAGATATCAACCCATCGAGATGCATGCTTTTACTAGCAATCCAGTGTATAGCACCTCCACCTAAAATTACAAGTACTTGAAATTTAATTGAGTCTCTAAACATTAATTTTATAAAGCTTCACTTTAAGCACCCATTTTTTTCGGACTATGTTTACAATATCTTTCGGACATTTTAAAACCATTCTATTTCTAAAGTTGTTAAAAACCCGATAAGTACGTGTACACGTTTATGATAGCATTATATCTTGTTGATAACAAATTGATTAAAGCGAGAGCAAAAGGTAAACAATGCGTGACTGTAGACAACACGTGTGCTGTAGTTGAGAACAGTGATCATTGTGTTAAAAAAAAGTCATGAACTCTAATAGTGCACACCTGCACCTCCAACAGCTTGTCCAGAGCCACCTCCACTTCCAAGGCTTAGTGGTTTGAACACAGACCCATAGGGTCGTCCTCCCGAATGTTGGGGATATGATGTGCCCCCATGCCCTCCGTATCCACCGCCTGAACCATATCCGTTTGGTGATGAAGAACCAGCGCCAGGACCACTTCCTGCGGCATAGCCTGCACCATCGACAACAACACTACCTTCCGTCTCTATTTCTGCAACTGTTGAGTAGAATATTCCATGATTCAGGGTAACTTGGCCTTGGTAGTGAACTTCAAACAGAGCAGACGTGACTGACACTATTGTTTCGTCGGTGCGTACAAGATTCAACTTTCCATTTTTTTTGATAACTACATGTGCAAAGGAGACATTGCCTGGGTTTGTGATATCGACTTTAGTTCTGTTCTCTATCAGCGCCGTTTGCGCCTGTGCAGAAAATCGGATGCTACCACTAGCCTCCACAAAGAGGAACTGCACTCCAGTTAGAAGGCCATCTACCTCAGTTCTGACGCCGTGCACGTGAAATTCAGCCGGAAGAACCAGTTCGGCTCCCCAGTCAATCTTATAACTACAGGGTGCCTACAATGGAAGACACAACAAAGTTTGTTCTGAATCTGTGAAACTTTTTATTATATGTAAAGTTGATAGCTTCACTAAGGGTTCTCAAACAAATTCCTTGTAAGAAACCAGGTTCAAAGTAGATAGCAGGTAAAATAATGCCAAATAAGATAATGATAACAGGCTAACCAATCTGTAAACAACTCCGAAACCAGGTAAGGAAAAACAAATTTGACAAAAGCCTTTCGAGAAAACTACAAAACATAAGTAGGCAGGGCTGTTAAAAATGTAGAAAGGTAGGAGATCCAACGGTATATGGTTTTGAAGATTAAATCGTTTACAAATACAGAAACGTAATTAAATGAAGAGCTACAGGAAGCAAGTTAAAAAGAGCAACTACAAGCAGGTATCTTCAATCACCAAAGAGCCTATGAATAATTCATTTACCTCAGTCCGGTTTGTTTCCGATTCTATAACCTCCACATATATAGTTTGGCCTGACCGCAGATGGAACTGTCCCGTACCGTCACCAATGAATCTATGGGCTTTCACAGTTACAGCTTCCCCTGGGTGGTACACCAGTAGCCTTGAGAAACCTGTCAGCTCCATTTCATCAAACTCGTAATCAGTTGTTTGTTCTTCCATCAACATCGTCGCTCCTGGAACTTTATATCCTAAAAAATAATTTAGTTTTACTTCAAAAGCTGCAACCCGTCAAGGTATCATTTTTAAACTACGAAAAACCTCTATACCAATGAATAATGTGTTTGAGAGGCTGGCTTATGTTTTCTTACAAACAAAAAATATAAACGACAAAACCAACTTCGAACCTTTGTTGTCAATGTGTATGTAAGTGTGGTCCACGACCAGGTAAGTCGAGTTGGTAGTCTTGCTGTACTTAAGATGTCTATACTGCAATGGTCTCTGGTTCTCTTCCTTGTAAACTGTCCCTGCTGGAGCGCCAAAGGCTGAACTGCTACCTTCTCCACCTCGGTCGGTAAATGTGCCTCCAAACTTGTACCTCCAACGGCAATGAATTCCAACTCGCCCACCGGAGCCTCCTCCTCCCCGGCCAGACCCTGCGCCTCCCTGGACTGTGATCTCGCCGTGCCCCGTTATATTTGTAGTCTTGATCAGAATGCTACCACCACTACCACCACCAGAGTTCGAACCAGTTGCATTTTGTCCACGTGCGCTTATCAAACCATTTAGCTCTAACCTTTTCCCCACTACCCACAAAAGTTGTCCACCGCCAATTCCACCCTTCCCCGCTCCATTTCCACCACCACTTCCCAATTTCAAGGGTTGGTACATTGAGTCATAAGGTGGTCCACCATTGTTACCTCCTTGGCCTCCATGGCCTGCACCTGTGCCAACGGTATAGCCATCTCGCAAGACAGTGTTCCCAGACCCTTTTCCTGTTTCAGCAATGTGACCTCCTTCATCTAAATTCAAATGTCCCTGGCTGTGAAGCCAGGAAAAGGAAGATAATATTTCGCCTTGGTTCATGCTAAACTTACTGCGGTAGTGAATCCAGAGTTGACCTAACGTCAGTCTCAAAAAGGATGTCACTTTTCTGAACTTGACATCTCCTCCAAGTTTTACAGTAACCGTTGCAAAGGACAAATTACCTGTTAAAATAATGATAAAAGAATTAAAGAATTGGAACGCGTTTTTTAGTGGTTTTTATCGACAAAAAAAGATATTAGTTGTTGGCTATCTCAAAAAACAGAACAATACCTGGTTTGGAGATATGAATGTAAGTGCGATTCTTCACAAGAGCTGTCCGTGTTGTTGAGTAGAAATCAACCACAGCATTTCGCGAAATCTTAAGATCATGAACTCCAGTTATCATGCCTTCTATTACTGACCGCGTTCCATGCATATTAAACTCTGAAGGGAGTATGATCTCGCCTCCGTTTGCAATCCAGTAGCTACAAGGCGCTTCTGTGCTGTTTGTCTGCGATTCCACAACTTCGACATAGATCCTCTGATTGTTCCTTAAATGAAATTGACCGCTTTTGTCGCCAATGAATTTATGCACTACCACCTGGCAATGTTTAAAACAGTAAGTCAACAGTCGATTTCGAAATTGGCAGAAGCAAACGCTATTTGCTTGAAAGGGAAGGACAAGTGCACATCAGAAAACAAAAAAATGGTTAGAAACTGGAGTTGAATGGGTCAATGGGCCACACATTGGAAAATGATCCATTTAACGTGTTACATTTGAATACACTAAAGTGGAATCCACAAGGCAAGAGAATAGATAGAGCAGAATTGACGTGGACAGATGTAAATAAGGAAGGAACAAACTAGTATGCTATAAGAAAAACTACATAATTGACGATTAACCTCAATAACTGCAAGGATAAAAGGTCAAAAATTGTTCAACCCCTCACTGGTCAGTACAATTTAATGGACAATAAGGCAAAATTGAACCAGTACCAGCTGGGCCCTGGTGATTAATTGAATGAGAAAAGTTCAAGTAGATCGAAAGAATTTTAATCTTTTATTCAAAACAGTCATTTGGAACAAAAGCTCCTCATGATATATTCAGGTAACAGAAGTGAATATTTAACACTTATTCTATTTCAATTGAGATGGATAGTGAAAGAATATCTTCTGAGCGCTGACGGCGCGAGGTAGATTTTCATTAAGCCGCAATCCACCAAAATTGTAATAGAATAAGTGTTTTAGTAAATACCAGCGAGGCAACTGGTCGATGGAAGACAACAAAAACATTTGTAAGAAAAAAATACTTTTGTTAATGGAGTCACAGAGCATGACAAAAGTCATGCATGAGCACCCTACGTTACAATAATCGTAGTTTTGACAGACTAGTTTTAAAATTGAGAATGTGTTTAAAATCTTTTAAATATCCCATATTTTTATAGAACATTTTTTAAATATCGTGATCCAAAAGGGACGTGAAGCGACATTTCGTTCGCCATTTTGTTTTAGTTTCATTATCTACTATTTTTAAACCAATCAAATTGCGCGTAGCCGAGCTGTTATACCCTAAAAAGCGGATACTCACTTTAACAGTGTTGTTTCCAGGATGATACACCAACAGTCTCGAGTAGCCTGTGAGCTCCATTTCATCAAACTCGTAGCTGAAAGTGTTCTCCTCCATTAACATTGTCGCCCCCGGCACGTCGTAGCCTGCATTGTCGACGTGTAAATAGGTGTGGTCTACTGCCAGTAAGGTAGTGTTGGTTTCTTTGTTGTATTTCAAATGACGATACTCTAGTGGTCGGAAGTTTTCTTCTTTGTACACAGTACCTGCAGGTCCTCCAACTTTGCTGCCTTGTCCTCCATTGTCAGTGAAGCGTCCGCCATACGTGAAACGCCAACGGCAATGGATTCCGACTCGCCCTCCAGCACCTGAGATAAAACACAAGCCACATTAAATAACAAATATTCTTTAACTAAAATACATTAGCGAAAGAAGTCTAACACAAAATATGATATTAGTATCGAAGCTTAGCAAATATAACACTGGCAACAACAGTAGCGCTGATAAAGGAGGAAGAAAAAATAAAATTTACTTTACTCTTTTTGAAGACATTCAACGAAAGTGTATAAAATTATCTTATTAACCGAGTGCGAGGTCTGTCTGGGAAATGATTTACTTGAGGTCTTTCACAGTGCTAAACACAGTGTAGCGAGGTCAGTGCGAAAGACCGAAGGGAAATAGTTTCCACTGACAGACCGAGCAAATGAGGGTATTAAGATATTTATTACATGGCTTCACTTTTAGATTACCTTTGCGCGCTCGCGTTAGCGAGAAACCAGTCTAACAACTCCCGGTCCAGTATAGGAAGTTATTGTAACAATTTTCGGCCCATCAGCGGGCTGGATTTCGTTAGTAGCCCTAGAAATTTGACTTGCAATGTAATAAACATTAATAATAAGTGTATTAATGTAATGTAAAGCCGACTTTGGACATACCTCCTCCGCCCTCTCCAGTCCCAGATCCTCCAGTAACGGAAATTTCCCCATGACCTGTCATGTTTGTTGTTTCAATCAACACACTCCCACCGCTGCCTCCACCAGCATTTAGCCCAGTGGCCTTTGTTCCCCGTGCAGACAACAAACCATTCAGCTGAAGCTGCTTACTCACTTTCCAGTCAAGAACACCGCCACCAGAGCCACCTGTGCCTAGCCCGTTACCTCCACCACTACCATATAAACGAGGGGTATAGACGGAACCATAAGGCATTCCTCCTTCAGAGGAGCTCGTTCTACCACCTGCTGCCCCATGACCGGCCCCAGAACCGATGTTAGCCACTGTTTTCCCTTGACCAAAGCCTTCTTCTTGTTGATATCCTGTGCCGTCTAATTCTAAGTGACCTTTACTTTCAATCCATGCAAAAGCAGATAAGATAGAACCATGATTCATTTTCATCAGACCCTGATATTTGATCCTGAATTCCACAGAGCGCAAACTCAGCTCGTAGCTTACACGAGAAAAGATGATTTGAGAATGTCTCTCAACAGTTAATGTTCCGAACGAAAAGTTTCCTTTTTTATCAATTTCCACGTATTGTCTGTTCTCAACCTTTGCAGTCTCTGCTGTGGACGAGAACTCTATAACTCCACCGCTTGCAATAATTAAATCGTGAATTCCTGTAATTCGCCCCTCGATGATACTGCGAGTTCCGTATATGTTGACAGTTGATGGGAACACGATTTCCGCTCCTTCGTCAACCTGAGAACCGTTTATGATACAACAGATTTTAATGCATAACATGTTAAAATGTTATCTTCTTTTTAAAAAAAATGATAGAATTATGGTTACAGTATTCAAAAATATATTAGGACTAATAAATGTTACTCTTTTCATATTTTACGACAGAAAAATTAACTACCTTATTTAAAAAGAGAAACATTTTTGACACCACATTTAATAAGTGTAGAAAAAACGTCTTCCTTTCAAAAACGTTAAGAGTGAAAGCATTAGTGCTACTGATGATGTTTATTATATAAAATGATAACTCAACACCTGGTCTAGTTAAAAGACCGCAAATGCTGAGACAAAAAAACCAGCCAAGTTTACACTGGGGTTCAGTTTCGGCGCGCTTAACATCACCTTAAAACAAGGGAAGTTTATAGATGCTACATTTTTAAACATATCGAGAAATAACCATTTTCAGGGTTGCATTTGTGTAGAACAATGCTTTCCATGGTCTAATGACATAGTTTTCTTTTGACGGACGCAAAGTTTCGTTTTCGCATGAGCCACTACGTGTCACTTTTTTCTCTAGTAAATAGGGTCTGCTACAAAAAAAATATTTTCCCTATTGGAAAAAGAAGAGTACATTAAAAAGCACTTATGTAATCGGAGTGAATGAGGCCAATTTTCTTCATATGATTAAAGAGACAAACCTTGAAGCTGCAGGGCGCAGTAGTTTCATTTGATGCTGATTCTACAACTTCAACGTAAATTGTTTGGTTTCTTCGCAGATGAAACCTTCCACTGCCGTCTCCGAGAAAGCGGTGCACTATGAGTGTAATGTTGGTGCTAGAAGGTGGATGGTTTACAAGCAGGTTGGCTCTTCTTGTAAGCAACACTTCGTTAAATTCATAGTAAGTGAAATCGTTTTCAAGTAGCATCGAGTTCCAGTCCGACTTAAGGTTGTTGTTATCAATTTCCAAGTATCGGTGGTTAGCGACTGTGAATGTCCTGTTAGTGTCTTTGTTATATTTGAGCTCAGCGTATTGTGGTCCTCGAGCATTCTCTTCGACGTACACAGTTCCAGCTGCAGCATTAGATTTCCCTAAACCTCCATAGGCCTTGTAAATGCCCCCATATTTATGTCTAAAACGCACGTGAACGGCGATACGGCCCCCCGATCCCCCGGAACACTCCAGCCCCGAGCAGTCGCCTCCTTGCACGTTTATCTCGCCGTAGCCTGTAATGTTAGTAGTTTCAATCAGTATGCTGCCTCCACTTCCACCGCCTGCGTTTAAGCCCGATCCATTCTCGCCTCGCAAAGTTACAAGTCCATTAAGTTCAAGCTGTTGCCCGATTTTCCAGAGCAACATTCCACCTCCACTACCACCCCTTCCCTGGCCATGGCCACCCCCACTGCCAAGGTGAAGAGGGCGGTACACGGACCCGTAGGGTATACCCCCAATGTGTCCTCCTTGGCTGCTTCCACCTTGCCCACCGTGTCCCGCCCCAGATCCTTTTCTGTTGACTGTACTCCCATGCCCAATACCATTTTCTCCTGGGTGTCCTCTACCATCAAGGACCAGTCGGGCACGACTTTCAAGCCAAGCCCATGCAGAATGGATCTCTCCGTGATTAATATTCACAAGTGAGTGGTATTTGATCTTTAGAATGACTGCTGTGAAGGTTAAAGTGTCATTTATTCGTGAAAATTCTAATCTTGAGCCTTTTTGCACGTATACCTCCGGAAAAGTAACATTACCAGGTGTGGTAAGAAAAGTAAAGATACCGTTCTCTCGAATTCCGGTTTGAGTGGTAGAAGCAAATACGACATCAGCGCCCTCTGCAACAATTAATTCGTGCACCCCTATTACTCGACCTTCAAACGTACACCGAGTGCCCAGGATAGTGAGCGTGGATGGGTAGATAATTTGCGCGCCTTTGTCTACCCTGTAGCTCACTGGAGCCACTGTGTAACCTTTCTTTGATTCGACCACTTCGACCTGCATTGCCTGGCTATGGCGAAGATGAACAAGACCTGTGCGGTCACCAGTAAATTTGTGTACTACAAACATTGTGTTACTGCCATGGAGGTGAAGGAGGCCATGATTCTTCATGTGGAGTTCATCAACTTCGTAATACGATCTGTTCTCATTGATAAGAACTGTGGGTATGTCAGGGTTACGGTTACTGTTGTCGATTGTGAGTTTCCTAAAGCCGACCCCAAAGACAGTGGTGTTACCAGGTCCCTTCAGTACGGGCCTGTGTGACAAGCCTTGGTTAGTGTCGGTATAATAAACCGTGCCCGCCGCACCAGCTTTCTTACCAACCCCTCCATAAGCTGTGTATAAACCTGAAGGTACAAGCAACAGCAGTTTAAAATATGCAACAAAAAACAAATGGTAAACGTGTTTTAAAGACAACTGCAAGAAATATGCTGCTTTCAATGTTTGTTTTCTCCTTGAAAATAACACATAAACCGCTTTCTGCATATACATGAGTGTTCAACAAGAAAATAACATAACTCGTTTTCAACATCCAGGATCGAAACAAAATATTTTCAAATTTCCAATGAAACATCGATGACCATCGCTACAATTTTTCATACTACTTCGGTGAAATGGTTGCAAGAATTGTGCAAGTCAAAAGACTGTTTTGCCTAAGGCATTATATAATAACAATAAACTCGATTGTTCATTTAAAGCAAGAATCACAAAAACGTATTTTCGTGTGATCTGAAATCACTCATCGAGTTTCAGGAAAATTAAAAGGTCAGATTTGAGAGAAGTACTATACGCCGGTCGCCATACTATTGCACAAGAATTGCAGCTAGTTTTGAGAGTTACGGAAGCAATGAAGCTAAAAGAGATTCAGTTAAATTTTTCGAGTCAGTTCACTGATGGTTTTGAGAGTAAATGCGTTTGGTTTATGCGTTTGGTGTGTGTATGTAATAAAAGAACATTCTATAGTGTCTTGAAGATATACATTTTATTTTTGTGTGTGTTTAAAATACTATTTTATCCACTCACTAGCTTGTTCGTGCACCATTGTTTTACCACTCAAAAGCAGGGTTCATATCTTCAAAGTACCATGTGACTTCATTTAGACAATATTACGTTTTACTTTCGTGGGAACTTTAAAATTGTTTGAAATAAGCTGTCATAAACCTTAGACTTCCTCGCAACTTGAAATTGGATTACTAGTCTTTATCACGTTTTGAAAGGCTGTTTAAAAGACCATTAGACAACAAAGTGATATACTGACGAACAAGCAAAAGTCGCTCCTCTAGGTGAGTTATTCAAAATCAGTGACTCAGAATTTTTTCTGATCACTCAACTTGAGGAGCGCTTTCTCTCCATTTTTAAAATACCAAGCTGTATGCTTTTACATAAGTTCCTATACTTCACAGATAATATTACAGAAATTCAGCTGTGTTTACATTGACAAACCTGCATATTCGCGTAACCAAGCAACATGAACAGCTATGCGACCACCCGCTCCCCCTCCACCACTATCATGACCATTGCCTCCATTTACCGTCACTTGGCCGTGACCAGAAAACAGCATGGTTTCAATCAGCACACTTCCTCCACTCCCTCCGCCGCCATTAGAGCTGCCGTGAAGACCATCGTTCCTTATTTCGCCATCAAGGTGGAGTGAGTGGCCCACAACAATCTAATCAAAACATTTTTTGTTTCTTGATTTTATTATTCATCCTGGAACGCTACTATGGTTTATCATTAGTGAAACTGAATACGCTTGTTGTGGCTGCGTTTTAATAAAGAAAAAAAAACAGAGTAAGAGAAAAAAACTCAGAAGAAACACAGATCAACATCTCTTTGCGGCAATGTTACCTTCAGCTGTTCAAAAGCCCGTTAATTTTAACACTTGGTTAAGAAAAAATTTGAACATTTTTCTGAGAGGCTTACTTTGCTTACAAACTCAGCTAAGCCAAGTCAGTTAAAGAGCATATGACACGAGATCAGTTTTTCAATTTTCAAAAAGTATACTATAAAATATATTGGTTTGCCAAGTTTGAGAGACATACGATGAATTTACGCCAAGATACACGTGTAGAATTTTGAATTTTTCCCGCTAAAAGTGTCCCCTCCAAAAGACCAACAATATGACGTAACAGGTCACGTG
>JAOBRD020903114.1:0-12612 GCA_027575215.2 Hydrozoanthus sils | reverse complement strand
TACTTTTGCTGGGCCTCCTGTTCTACTTACTCCGCAGTTTGTCAAAGTGTGCTCACTGCCAGCGCCTAATGGCTCACCTACCCCAACCCCAACCACAACCAAATGATGTCAACAATGACCTACAAGATAACCAAGAAAATGTGTGACCAAGCTCAACCTCACAGCGACACCTGTTATACCATATGCCGTAAAGATTCAAGAACCAAGTAATAGACATTTTAACTCCTCTCAAGAAATGAACCTTGCTAAAAACTCTGACCAAATTTATATCATTTTAGCTACTTATTATTGGCAGGATAGAGGTAACTGTAGACCTTTCCTATTTCTAGTTAGGCAGTCAACAAGAATAGCAACATTCGATATTGATCAGTTAAATAAAAACAAACAACAACAACAAAAAAAAAAGAAACCAAAACCAAAAACCAAATCCAAAAAAATAATCAAAACAAAACAAAACACAAAAAACACATTTCTTATCATGTTGGATTATAGTACCACATTTTGTTCTATTTTTTTACACTGCCTATTACAATTATTATTTACCATATGCACAATTTACACAAAATACGTATAGCCTTCAAGAATAATTAATCTACACTGCACAATATAATATTTACTCTTTTTAAATATAATCCAATCACAAGTTCCACACAATCTAATACAACATGTAGAATTTCAACTACATTTGTTAACTTATAAGTATTTTGATAATTTTCGAAAAATCTTTCCTTACACAAACACAAAACTTAGCAAAAGAAAAAAAGAAAGAAAAAAAAAACATTTTTCAAAAACACTAGAAAACCCAAAAGATAATTTTACTAATTCCATAAAACTTAGCATATTTATCTTTTCACCATAAATAATAAATTACACTTGCATTAGTTTAATTGACCGCGGGGGCGCGGTCTCGCAAAGGAGGGAGTATATGTAACAGCAGTTTTCAACAAAAATTTTATTATTTCCTATAAGTATACTTTACAGGATTTACACTCACTTGCTAAGCTTTACATTAAAAATCTAATCTTGTTACTCATGTACACGTATATACAAGAAGGTAGTGAATCTAAAAGAAGCAAGAATTCGCATTCAGATATTGATGGTCGGGTTCGAGACCCGGTTCAAACGTCGTGCCACAGTCAAGCTAAGATCATCTGAACTAAGATAAAGTCGATTTGTCCTGCTACACGACTTTAGCTCGAGCTAATGAGAATGTTAGCGTTTCCCTGAGGAAGTTGTCCTTCAGTAGCATGGTTAAGATATAAACGTTTAAAATGGCTGAAACGAGGCCCTGAAAAAAAATGAGAAAAGTATGCATATCTCGTTGGTTCCAGCCATTAATGTTCATTCACGAAGGGTATCGGTAGAAATTTAAAAAAAAACATCAGTTATATTTTCTGTTTAGTACTAAAAGAGCCTCGAGCGAGTTTGACAATATCTCATGCCCGAAAAAGCGTAGCTACTTTGTTCTTTTGTCGATTCAGCGCAGATCACGAAAATTGTATAATGGAATTTGTTCTCGCTCGCTATAGTGTTTATTGATTTTTCCATTACATGAATTGTGACTATGGTTTTTTCACTTTCTTAAATATCATTTCCGCTCTTAACAATAAAGCATGTAGGGTACAAAAGCCATGCGGTGTTTTGCCGGAATTGATTTGCCTTTAAAAAGGGGAAGAACGTATTGGTTCGGGCATGCAACCTCATATCGCCTGCGTTCCATTAGGTGAGGACGTCGCCGTGAGTGCGAATCGACAACGGCGTTCTCTTCTCCCTATTTGAGGAAAAGATAGAACTCGAACGTACTGTCGCAAAGGAAGGTTTATAGCGCTCACTCCAAAGTGCAGATCTTGGAAGAACCATAGAAACTGCACGCACAAACGGAACAAGTGACTTACTTCCGACTTTGTACATTGTGTAAAACCTGGTTGAAATGAAAAGCGCCAACTTTTGTTAGTATCGTTCTATATATTGAATTGGATAAAGTTTTAGAAGTCTAAGTTTAATATATTTAAAGTTTAATTGAGCTTTTTGTAAACATCTTCCGCATAAAACTAAACAGATTGATCGACCGAAATCCAAAAAACCCAGGAGAATTTGAATTTGAAAATTTCTTAACTGTTCTAAGTTTTTGTGTTTATTTTAACGCATAACAACGCAAAGACAAATGCCTGTAAAGTAACTCAGAAATACAGAGACTTTTATTATTTATGGAACATGCAGGAGGATCTGTTAGAGGAAGCCTGTATTTTTTTATGTATAGTTTAACCTTAACGATAAAAGAAAGTTTTTCATTCCTATTTCTTACAGCTTTGCCACCATGCGTAACACAACTTGCTAGTAAATGGGCTATGTAAAGTTAAACGAGCTGAGGCAAATGGAAGGAAAATGCAGTGGTATTTTAAGCAAAGAAAACAATGGCGGCATCTTTCAACACCCGTTTTACTCAAAAAAACAATTCCTAAGAAGACTGAAAAGCAACAAAATACAGACTTGATATTTTCAATGGTAAGAGAAACGAGTTTAGCAGTTTATTTTGGTCCTTTTTCTTGAACTCAAGGTGCACTGTCCGTTTGTAAATAAAAACATGTCTTCGCATGTTAAAAAAACTAGTCAATGAATATTGGTTGATGTTCCTAAGCAGTATATTAAACTGTTTCTACTAAAACAATTATACTACTCGTTGTCATCTTCTTTGGATCCACTAGTCAACTAGTCGCTTCGTGCGCCACGTTGATTATTTGATTAATTTAATATGACATAAGGTACTATATATAAATGATTCAAAGATCTTAGAAACAAAGAAGATCTAGAAAACGAAGAATTAGAAACAATGATCAAAGAAACAATAATCCAAGAAACAAGTATCCAAGAAACAATGATCCAAGAGGCAATGATTCAAGAAAAAAAAAACAATCCAAGAAAAAATGATAAAAGAAACAAAGATCCAAGAAACAACGATTCAAGAAAAAATGATTTCAAGAAATAATGATACAAGAAACAAGGGTCCAAGAAACGGTGATCCAAGAAACAATGATCCAAAAGAAACAATGATCAAAGAAATAATGGTCCAGGAAACAAGGATCCAAATAACAATTTTCCAAGAAACGATGGTTCAAGAAAATGTGATTCAAGAAACAATGACTGAAGAAACAATGATACAACAAACAATGAACCAAAAGACACTGATTCAGAAACAATGATCAAGGAAACAATGGTCCAAGAAAATATGATCCAAGAAACAATGGTCCAAAAAAACTACGGCAAAAGAAGAAAGGAACCAAGAAAAAACGATCCAAGAAACAAGGATCCAAGAAACAATGATCCAAGAAACGATGCAAGAAACAAGGATCCAAGAAACAATGTCACAACAAACAGTGATCCAAATGACACTGATTCAGAAACAATGATCAAAGAAACAATGATCAAAGAACAATGGTCCAGGGCTTCCTTTCCTATCTTTATAATTAAAACTGTATGTATTTAGATGTCTGTATAAAAAAATAAATTGAAATATACTGATAGTGATACACTACATTGAATATACCCAATGCAGCATTGTCGTTAATGGAATGGCCAGTATCGCAAACGGATTGAATTTTTCAACAAGCAGACAAAAAACAAGAGCTTTGAGGGTTTTAACATTTTGGAAGGGACCAGACTTGTTTTCTCAGTGTTGAACTACTTAGCAAAACTGATACGAGTCACTGACTTGCTTTGCGAGTATCAGACCCTGGTTTAAGAGTTCAAAGTTTCTGGAGTTTGGAATGAGATAAAATTCTTTCTTATAGTTTTGTAATAAATTGTTTTACTTTCATATTAATGAATAACAGCAAGTTGAAGAAGCCCATCATCCTCGGAACTTAGACATTGAACAAACAGAAGAACAGTGGAACGTACGGCTGATTGTAGAAAACTACTCGGAAAAACCTGTCATTAATGAACAAAAGGAATAAAAAAGCAATACAACTACAGGGCAATTTAAACGGACAATGGTTATCACCGTTTGTAACCTGCTTGAATAGATAAAATTTTTATCACATCAAACTTTTCCGATATGAAATCTTCGCAATTCAAAATTTCACAAACTTTGCAGATTTGATAATGAACTAGTTTAAGCTTCAAGGATTCCTGATTCGATAGTTTTAGTATTCATCTTGAGTACCGTAATTTCTCTATTAAGCCCCACGGGATGCATTTCGTCTGCTAGCACTTTAGAGAGGGGCCCATTAGAGAGGAGGACGTAATGAATTCAACAGAATATCATTGTCGTGACTCTAAAATTCCTTCATTCATCCATCTTCCGCATACACTAGAAGAGCAGCAATTTTCAACTTCTGATACCAAGTTGTCAATGTCTCACAATACTGAACAAAACTCTCTTGAAAGGACCAACAAAATTATCTTGCATTAAGATTAACTAACAGTTTGTAAACTTTACCTATGAAGCACTGGGCTACTAAAGTATAAAAAGCATCTAAACTTCTAAAGGTAAAAGACGACTGTGTAGAGAGAGGGGGGGATTATTCGAGAGGGGGGGCTTAATAAAGAAATTAAGGTAAACTTTCTTTTCCTTTTCTTTTGGCAGTCTGACATTTTTGAAACGCAAAAGAAAAACTCAAGTGCTGACTTTTCTTGTTTCACCACTGAAGAACTGTACTCCTGCCCAGCCTCTAACGTTCAAACATTAACCTCAAAAACCACTTACCCTCCCCTCCCTCCTCAAACTAAAACAATACAAAAAAAAGTCTGCAGTTATTTTTATTTTCATTGCATCCTCTGTACACAAGATGAATAATTAACGAAAAAACACTTTTAACAAGTTTCGTGAATGCGTTTGCAAAATGTACAATGTTCTACCTTTATTCTATTTCTACATTTCAATTTTCTATTCATACCCAACAAGTTAACATGAATTTTACAAAGGTGAGGTCGTCAACACTTTTAAATCAAACAATGTGCAATCATATCTATTTCGAAAGAGACACATGTTTCAAAAAGTATAAACATTTAAAGAAAGAAACTTCTTCGTCAGATTTCTAAGGACTTTGGACCAAATTAACAAGTTTTTAGATCTCAAAATAAGCAAGCTAATGAAAAAGTTCAGGTTCTAGTTGTTAAAAAGAATGCTTATTTTTCTTTGTTTTCGAGAATATTGGCAGCAGATCGATTACGCTAAGAACCAAGCATGGACCTCGCTCTGGTACTGGTTTTCAGACTCAGATATCATAACCTATGGTACTAGCACCAATCACTGCCAAATGCTTTCTATCCTTCTAAGCGAGACTCTTTACGCAATTGGGGGTTTACTCACTTGACTAAGCTGTATAAATGAGCACAAGGTTCTACTGTTGGAAGCCTGTGGTGGAAGAGTGTCCTTTCCAGGGGGAGTCAAGGACCCTCACCTGCTTAGTGCTATGGGAACTGGAGATAAGCAATACCATTTGGGACCTTTTAGCTTTGAAATTTGGCATGGACATTGAGCTGAGCTTGTTGCCTTGCGAGACAAAGAGCCTAGCCAGTTCCTCTCACCTGTGGCAACTTTTTGTGAGAATTTTACCAAGCAAGGCTGCAATACAAATATTAAATACAACAAATGTTTGCCTCATCACCTCACAAAGCAAATTAATTCTCACAAAAAAATTGCGGCACCAAACAGGATCTCGCAGAGCACTTTGCCATTGGGGGCAACAACTCAGCTGTATCCTCTCCTGTTCACTTGGATAATGCGCTAAACACATGCTAATCTGTTGTTGCTCGTTGGTTTCCATCCAAGATTCCCAAATGAAGCTATTTTTGATCAATGGGAAGACTACAACTTTGTAAGTTTATAATGAAATCATAGCAGCAAACAAGCCAAAAATAAGATTCTTCACATAGATTGAAAACAAAACCCAAAAAGTCTGTGGGGAGAGAGCTTGTCTAGTATATTCTGTATAACAGCTATTCCAAGAGTGCATGTTGGATCAAGCGAGATGGTAAACACCCAAAAAGGCATGTAAGCCCGGAGTTGGCTATAAAGCTTCTCATATTCAACAAGTGGGAATAGAATTGTTTCTTTAAATTGAGTTCTCCAAAGCTACCGATACTTGTGAATGGCAGCTAAAATGTAATAATTGTTTTGCTTACAAAATCTTTAAAATGAAAGGCTGAGGTATTTTAAAACGTTTTCGACACTGTGGTCATCTTCAGTAAATGTTTTCAGAACCAAATTTCAGCTTCCCAACACAACACAGTCAGTTTCCATATATGGTCAATTCGGTACATGAGCTGATAACTGAAATTGAGTGAACCAATCAGAATGCTATAAATAAAATTATACTTGAGGTTAAAAAATTAGCAAAAAAAAGTTATCAAAACAATAATGCAGGATATTTGACTTTTTGATTATAACATGTTATGGAGGTTAAAAAAAGGCTTCCTTGTATACTGGCACCTGTGTTTCCCAAATAAATAAAAATTAGAAAAAAATTTTAGAGACTGAAAATATTCAAAGTGCACCATGTTTCTATACAAAGCAAAGAAAAAAACTCTGTGTTTTTAGGTAAAAAACCTATACATACTTGACAACCTGCCGTTAATAAATTGTTTATTACCAAAAAGCCTTAACAAAGAAGCTATCATATAAGTTTATGTGCAAAAAACCCTTCTTTGTAAGAAATAA
This sequence comes from Hydrozoanthus sils, assembly GCA_027575215.2. Lineage (NCBI taxonomy): Eukaryota > Metazoa > Cnidaria > Anthozoa > Zoantharia > Hydrozoanthidae > Hydrozoanthus > Hydrozoanthus sils. The sequence continues at coordinate 5,951 of JAOBRD020903114.1, read as the reverse complement.
TACTAAACCATGAAAAAATATTTTCAAGTAACCAATCCAGTATGCAAAATGAAAAATTGCTTCAACCTTGTATCACAAAAAATGAATGGAGACCTTTGTTAATCAATTGTAAGCTTTTTTGCTACAGGTAAACATTTTCAATTTTACTTTTTACATAAGGATTTTTGATCCATTTTGTAGTATAATACAGTAGCATTACTGATAGTAATGAAGGCTGTTAGCAGAGTTAAAAACGATTATGGAGCCAAACAATACCATTATATATCTAAGGATAAAAAAAGCTCTTTGTAGTTTTTACATAATTCATCACCCAAGTTACTAAAATTAAAAAAATAAAAGTAATTAAACCCTGTCCAAGCTGGTAGTTACATGGTTCTTACACACGAGTCTCGGATAGTTTGCACAGGCATGAACCAAAGAAACCAGCGATACAAACAGCCCATCAGATAGAGTGGTAACTTGCAAGGACGAGTTCTGGTAACCCATGTGCCAGCATGTTTCACAGCATCACTATACATTGTCAAGGAACTTTGAAAGCACTTATGCAATACAAAGTGTAACAAAAGGCATGCATCCAATTCTCTTAATCTTGAATTTAAAGAAGTTCAAGTTACTTTAAAAGCATGTGTAACACTGAAGATTTTCTATTAATCACCAGTCAGATTCCACAAGTGTTGCACTGTCTTACAGGTTTGTTTATCTCTTTCTGGGGGAATTCAAGCCTGGTTATTAGATATGCCTGGCCAACGGGGCTTATCAAGGCTAAAACAGCTGTCCATGGCTGCTAACAATCATCATCAAAATGATGATTGGCTCCAATCCAGGGTTAACTGCCATGACAACCAATAAGTTTTGTTAAGAATTAACCCTGGGTTAGTGCTAATCTCCCTTTGATCCCTTGATTTTTACGGTCCAGTACAACCTTAAAATCTTTTCACCAGTGAGACCTCTATAAAATCATCACACATACTGTATGTACAATACTACAGGCTTTACGCACGTCATCTTCAGCCAGGTCTCACAAGCATTATGCTAAAACTTTTATTTTTAAGTAAAATATTGTTAATTATTGACTTTTAACAAAAATCATAGCAAACTATAACTTACGTAACATGACTGTTAATCTTTGATAAAATAACTGACTAATCTCCCACATGTCAAAAAATAAAGATTTGTTTAGGCCTGAAGACTGAATTCTAGGTGTCAGAAATTGTTCTCTGGAATAGATGGTGTTTGTTCAGGACTTCCTCCCTGTTTGAATCCATTCATTCATCTATTTTCTATTCACCAGTATCCCAGTTCCTACAGAAGTTCAAAGGTTTATGTAAAGTGCCCTTGAACATATCTATAATGTGGCAATCATTATAAATTATAAATGCATCACTATATATACTTTTTTTACCTTTTAAATTAAACACAAACAAGAAAAAAATATGACTTCTTGAAGTTAATGCTGCAAAAATAAAAATTTAACATAACAAGTATACTATGTCTGGTAGTTTAGTATCAATTTTATCAAATGAATCAATAAGCAAAGAACAAGAGGATACACAAGTGTCCAAGGTGGCTCCCCTCCATTTATATACAACACAAAAGAAAAGCCATCTCGATGAACTCCATTTATGGCATAATACATCGGCAAGTACTCAAACTGCTGAAACTGACGGCTCTTATAAAACTGCACAGCAGCGGTGTTCGATGTAAGCACATGAAGATAGACAGCTTTACACAGATATCTCTCTGGTGTGGTGAGGTGCGATAGTAAGTTGTCAAGCAGTAGAGATGCTATGCAGAGAGAATGGTCATTAGTCAATACTAGGAAACAAAATAACCATTATCATTAGAGTTCCCTTATTCTCTATGAAACTAACAAGGTACAGTATATGACAACTTTGAGTTTTGCTGATCACAGCAGAAAGATCTCAGAGTACCACAAATCCTGTAATAAGTGCTACACTTTGATTAAGCCCTACACTTTGAATAAGTGCTTACAAGGTCATTAAGTATTACCCTTGAATAAGTGCCTCAGATTAAATAAATGCAGTGGCACTAATTTTTGATCATGTTGATTCCTTAATGAAAATTTTAGTTATTAAAAACAATAAATTTTTGTACATCTCTAGTATGTGACTTGCTTAATTCTCTGAAAATCATACTTTGTGATGTACTTGTTCTAGAGAAGTGCCACACAAAAAAGTCAGTGAAAAAATTAATAAATGCCACAGAGCTTAAACAAGGATTTATGGTAAGTTTATTTAGCAGTCTAATGAATCTGTCTAACTTTCAGCTAGTTGCAAAAATACACATGCTTTGAAGATATGCAATTTCTTTTTAAAAAAACAGATGACGTGAGTGTCCAACTTTTTGATGAATATTGAAAAACAGCAATGAACAAATCAACTAAAATGTTTACAGATTCAAACCATGATTGCAAGCTGTTTCCTGAAACTTTAGACAGCAAAGAACTACCAACTTTTAAGTTAGTTTCAAAATACTACAGTAGGTATTCTGTATGTATATTTGATCCTGTTCTTTTTTTTAACCTTTTTTTTATTGCTGATAAAGTATTGTTTAAAAAATTATATTTGGTATGGTGACTGAAGTGAGAATAAACATTTCATACCAATACCCTGTCTTCGGTATTCCTTCACCACCCCAATACTTAAAACGTAGGCCACTAGTGCGTCATCACTGTAATTGCACCCTAGAATACCAGAGTCCTAAAAAGAAAAAAATGTATGCATTATTTGTTATGGCTGCTGACTTCAGATACAATCATCATGTAGTTGATGTTTTGGGGCCAGAATTAAGTGAAAGACATTTACTGTGATTAATACAACTTACAACAACTTTATTTCTATAGCATCAAATCACCAAGGGTGAAAAGCTCATTAGCTCAAGGATTAAGTTTTACCCATTTTTGGTTTGTATGATACTTTTAATCTCATGACTTAATAGACTAACAAAATGAGTACAGTACAGGGCAAGACACTTCAAACAGTCTCAGAACATAACCATTTGAACTTGGTCAACTTCCTTCCTAGCATGAAAAGCCTAAGACTTAATTATAAATTTAAGCTTCTATACTGTTGAATGTAAAAAAATGGCCCTGTTGGACCACCAACAGAAAGTTGTGACTGGCACAAGGACCCAGGTTTTACCCCTGGCCTTGTCAAGGGTTGAACAGGCCTTGAAAGGGTTGTGCAGCCTTTTTTCACCACACTGTCCATGGAAAGGGGCATTAAGCCATTGGTCCCAGTCATAAATCTTCATTCAAGGGTAGGCTGTATCCGTAAATTAATAAAGTTATAAAAATAAATATATATTTCAAGTTAATTTATGAATGATTGTATCCAAATGCTCTAAATTAATATAGTGTTGATATGAAAGTGTGAAAGATAGGAATTATATAATTTTTGTGTCTATGACTTTAGTAAAACAAAGAAATTTGTAGATTAAAAAGATTTTCTAGCCAACCAACTATAGCCAAAACCAATTTCAAGTAAGTAACTTCTTAATGTCTCAATCTTTTTTGGCTGGGCAAACATGCCCTTCTAATTGGGGAGACAGACAGTCTGAGAGTCTATCACTAATCAGGTTTTGCAACCGATACAAATCTCTGGGGGGCTACAACAGTAAAATCCTTGTCCAATAAGAAGCAGTGGTCTATGTTAGAGCAAAGACAACACCTGTACTTAATATTTTTTAAGAACCTGATGAAAGGTCAGGCCAGGAATTGATTACCCCAGCCCCTTGTATGACTGATTGACACCTTAACAACTTGGCTTACCAGGTAACAGTACTTGGCAATGCTTAAAATAACAGTATTACTTTTCACATCATAACAAATTCTTGACTAACTCAAAGTTAACTTAATGACTAACTGAAAACAATACCTTTATATATACCTAAGGCATTATCTCTATTTATGTAAACTACTCCTTCAGTATTAGGAACTGGTCTTACAACCACAAGAACTTGGAGAGCTGCAATTAAGCTTTAACTCACTTCTTTATTTGTCTTGAACTTGCTTTTAACTTCAGCAATAAGTAGACCAATAATGGATTTGTTGCATGTAGCAGCAAGAGAAAAGAATTTAGGATTGGATGCTACCTCATTAAACCAGACATCTGGATATCTGTTTATAGAAGAAGAAAGGCAGATTTGAGTTATATGTGAAGATAACGACAAAACGCTTCAGTTTGGAGATAAATGAGTATTCTGAAACGAACGGGCTAACGTGTTAACCACACAAAAGGAAAACGATCTAAGTTGTGCAAATGAAATCACTTTTCTGAAATGTGGTCGAAACTGTAACACACCTGTCATAGTCTTCAAAACAAAATAATGCCGATTAGGAATTTTCGTCAGGAGTTAAGCTATGTTAATACGTTAATAAGCATTTTATCTGATTTTAAACGGCAAACACATCAATTCAAAAATCATAGACCATGGAGGCGGATTTGATACTGTCATTGTCAGCATTAATTTTGAGAAGGAAGTAATTAAAATCAACAAGCATTTAGTGATTCAGCCACTCACCGTTAAGGCCTATAACTACCAGAACTTTTAAATGATACGAAGAGATATTCATTGGCAAAAATTTGCTTTGATTATAATCAGAAACTTTGTTTGACAGGTTTATTGTGACTTACTCGATTGGAAACCATTCTCCACATAACCGTTTGACATCCCCAACATCTTCTGGGCACAAAAATCGCAACTGAACGTCATTTATGAGTCCCAGCTTGGTTGTCATCAATTTGCTATCCTAAACTCAAAGTACCGAATCTTTTTCCCCTCTCATTTGAAAGAGAGCACGATCAAACACGAAGGAATTCTGTTTACTTTATAATGGAAATCGACAACAAACAAATTTCTCCATATTCCAAATGTCACTCGGCCGAGGAAACAAGTCGGCTAGTCGACGAGTGCTTTCGGGATATTGTCGTGCGCCGTCGTAACTCGCTCGCCGTTCTTCGGTTTCCGCGACATAAACAAGATGGCGGGGATTTTGAGTTTCTGCGAAAATGTTGTTGTCTTGGATCTTTTATCCTCAAATGAAATCCACTTCGAGTCTTACTCGTGGTTTTGATTTTTGATATCTTTTGCAGTTTTGTGTGCATCTTAAGAAGAGAGTTTCGGGTAAAGGAGTTTTGTCTATCAAAGACTTTCCTTAAACATGTTTGCGACTGTTTTATGGCTTAAATAGCCATCAAGAATAAAGACACTATGGACGCCAATTGTAGTTCAGTTTCTTTGAGAGACCTGGTCGAGCAGAAAGAAAAGGAATGGAAAGAAGCTCAAGAACTTAGAATCAATTCTTTAGCAGTTTCTCTTGCAGAAAATGAAAAACAGTTGCACAACGAACGAGTAAGATTTCGAAAACTGAAAGAAGATTTTGAGTATAATTTAAAGCTTGTTGAAGAAAGAGACACTGAGCTTGAAAGATATGATTGCCTGTTCTCTGAGTTAAAAAATGTGGAAAGTGTAAGAAACGCCGAAGTAAGTGAGCTAAAGGTCAAGATTGATGACTTGAAATCAAAGTTGAAGCAGGAAGAGATGGCACAAGAGGAACTGAAAAGGCATTACCAACAGGTAGACGATACGAATTACTAAAGCAGTACCTCATTTCCAAGGCAGATACAGGGTTTTAAAAATGGGCAGGAGGGTTCAGAATGACCTTAGGCGAATGATTATTACAGCAAATTGCAGATTTTGTCAAAATTTACCTACTTCGTATGCTATTCTCTAACCCCGGCCTCCTTTCCCCATAGATCTTCTACAGTAATGTCTTGCAGTATTCATTCTGACAGAGAGTTTGGCAATTTGTTCAAATGCAAATTATTTGAGTATGTGCAAACCACCTGATTAGCACTCACACATGAACATAAGAAAAGAAAACCCTGCAAAAATAAAGGCTTTGACAAGGAAAAGAGTGGGGGAAGGGG
>JAOBRD020903113.1:0-21093 GCA_027575215.2 Hydrozoanthus sils | reverse complement strand
TAATACCTTTGAACAATATTCAAAGGCTCATTCTCAATGGGTAATTTTGTTTTATGAAGGTATCGGCTAATTAACAACTATCCCCAGGAGGGGAGGTGTCAATAGCAGTATACATATCTAGAGCTAGACACCAACCCTGAGGGGGACAGTTGTTTTAGCATTTACCAGAAGATAGAGGTAAAATGCACTTCATTTTTCAAAGAAAGGACAAAATTTATTAATAAGTATTTTTTTTCTATTTCTAGCATGCTCGCTTCGACCATGTAATTTGAGTTTCGTTTACATTCTTCAGGGTTTTTTCAAGAACATAAACGTCATGGATTTTAAGCAGATTTTGAAAAAAAAATTTTTGTCCTAACCATTAAAACCAAAATGCCAAATCTTGTTGTCCCCTTTGTGTTTTCTGGAATGGTTCTTCGATTAAAGCAATCATTTCCTCGTCTATAACTAATGGGTAAAACAATGCCATTTTGACTACCGCCTCAAAATCAACTAATAGTTAACAATTATCCCCCGAAGTGGAGGTGACTTGTGATATTTACCAAGTCGTGAATGTTTTAGTATTAAACTATGAGGTGAAAAGCACTTTTAGAAATAGTTTATTTAAAAAAATCCAAAACAATTCATGAATTATTGAGGTGAGAAACCTCTCGGTATAATGTCTGCCATCTTGTTTTCTTGCTGACACATAAAATTTCTTGAGGCACTTGTTCAGTTCACCTGGAGTCATTTCCTCAATAGCAGTTACATCTGAATTCTTCTTTTTGTTCAAACCATGCTGTAAAATGCATTTTCTTTTGTTAAAATTTTCAATTTTCTTTATGTGTACATGGCCATGAATGAATAGAAAAGTTTGTAAAGAAACTTAAACTGTTGATAGACGGCTGGTAAATTAACAATGCAAATAGCTGTGCTAATGATATTAAGTGAAGAAAAATTACCATTAAACAATGAAACACTAAAATTTGTCGCTTTCTTTGTGTTTGTGGGGTTCCTTCTTTGTTTATTTTCAGAATTTCTTCTTTCAAAACTGAAGCTAAACGGTCAGCCATTTTTCACCGATGAGTGCCCAAGGTTAATAGCACAGGATATTCGGTGTTTGATGCCAGAACCAATCAGAGCGTGCAAAAAGTGCTATTCACCCGCTAGTTTAATACTAATCATGGATATTGTGAGATACAGGAGCCATTCAGAGCATGTGAAAACATAATTTTTTGTTAAATAAATGATTATTTGTATGTAAGCATTTTATTGTTTTCATATTAATTTTCAGTTACCTGTCTCATTACTGTATTTCTTGGAATATTATAAGTCGATTTTCTGAGACCCTAAATTAGGGTTCAAAAACTGGCCTTGACTTACACTAAGGTCATGAAATCTTGCTCCAACAATTTTGACCTTAATAGCTTCCGAAATATTATGTCAGTTTGAGTTTTGGCAGTTTTATATTTTGTTTCCCAAAATACCCTGCTATTTTGATTTTGATTTACTGTGATGTTAGCCTTTGTCTATATAGATAATATGAAAATTAATGTTTGCAATGAAATTTGTGAATAAAATACTTTGCAATTGAGGGGTTGACTTCTAGTCAGGTTACAACAAAAATCAAAGATTTCAAAAAATAGGGGTCGACTTATACTCTGATTCTATAATCAGAGAATATGGTACATACTGTTTTATCCCTTAACAGTTTTTTAAAATTTAACTTATCATTTTTACCCTTTTCTTAATGCCAAGGCAAAGAAAAAAGATGAAGATAAGGAAGCTATCACTGAAAGAAATGCAGTAAGTTTTTGTTCTTGCACATTGATCACAGTCCCATAGCCAGCATTTTTTGCCTAAGGGTGCAATCGAAGAGGACCAAACAAGCACCAAAGTTTGTATGAAACAGAAAATAAAGACAGGCAGGCAAATCTGGGTATTATTAACATTTTTGAACTTAAAAATCAGTTCAGAAAGACTGAGGATAATGTTGCTTTTCAAATAATTGGTCAACAAAAAAAGTGGACCTTTAATTGCCATCTATGGGGGGTGCGAACGCACCTGTGGCAATCGACCACCCCCTCCTCCCTACCTGCCTGTATCATGATTATAATATAACAGTTATTTCCCATATCTGGTGAATACTTCCCAAGACAAAGTTGAAGGGGATATTGTTGCCATCCAGATATTCACTGAGTCTGAGACGAATCATTGTTTTTGTAGAATTACTACTAGCAATTTCAGTGATTGTTTTTTAACATTGCGTTTCTTGTTTTAGGCTCACTACTCAACTGGTGCAGTGTCGGGTTCTTTCACATCAACTGCTGCGGAACCTGTGACAAAACAAGAAGCAGGTCTGATCGAGTTACTAAGATAAAATACCAAATTCTAAAATTACCCTAGCAAGCTAGTCATGTCAAAGGAAAAAAAATTAAATATATTGTATAATTGATGTGATGTTCAAGAATACCTCAGACACATCTACAAGAAATATTTAATATGTGTAGTAACCATCCAGTTGTGATTTTTAAAACCATTTTTAAATGCTTGTCCTTCCATTGTATGCTATGCAAGTTATAACAATATAATTCTTAAGAGTTATAAAATACACATGGCATTAAATAAAGATAAATTATGGTTATTATTGTCCTTGATTTTAAGTCAATTAGTAATTTTAATGTACAGAAAATTTATAATGGATGAGTACAACAAAACAATGGCCTATGGTTCAGCTGATCATGATCAGACAGGAGGGAAAATATTAAATTACAGTTTAACACTTCAGCCATGAGCTTATATTGGTATCAGATAAAAAAATAGATTGAAATGACTGCTTCAACTTGAAGCAAATGCTGTACAGTGACAAAGTAAAGCATTTCAGGGTTATGAAATAAACCAGATGCTTGCAAATATGACTGCCCACGACAAAAAATGAATTCAGATAAGAATTTCCAATATAAATCAAGAATACTACTCCAGATCCAGCCTCCATCTGTTATGTACTCTTGTTTCAAAATTGTGTCAAGTCCTACCTTTTTTACATTGTCTAAAGCCAAACCTTTAGTATTGACATTATTGACATACATATGACTGCCCACTGCAAAAAATGAATTCAGATGAAAAATTCCAATAAGTATACGTAAGAATGCTACTCCAGCCTCCATATGCATCTGATGTACTCTTAATTGTTTCAAAACAGTGTCAAGTCTTATCCAGTAATGTTTCGATCTAAACTGCCAAACATTTAGTATTGACAAATTTATTGTACAAATAATATTAAATGTTTTTGAAGTCTGATCATGTTAATCAAAAAGCCATGATTATTGTTTTTGCTGTTTTTGATGAAGATATAACTAGTGACTGAGAAATCATTGGATTGGGTTGTGTACGTGTCAACCAAGGCTTGAGCTATTGATCTTTACTAAGTCAGCAGTAGACATTGGAACAACCACCTGCCATACTTTTGTTGGGCATGCTTTTTTTTGAGCAATTAAAACAAGAAAATAAGTGAAATAAGAAGCTCATATTCCTGGGAGACAGGGACAAGAGTCAGACTAGACTACAAGGTCAGTCCAAGTACCCCTGAGTACTTTAAGGCTGATCCAGATCAGTCCGAGTTGATCCGAGTTGAACTGACCCCAGAGTCGAGTCCGGTGCAACTTTTGTCCCTGCCTTTTTCCATATTGATATCCAGCCCTTTGGTGCACAATTTTTATCACAAAAACCTGAGAAATACTCATTCAATTGTTTCTCTATGTGCTCCAGTGGGTATTAAGGGAAAACATAATTCTTCTCTAAAATTGCAGTAGCAAAACATCAATTTTCTAATGATTAAAAATTTGGCTACCCATTTATAATATAGGCATTTAAGGTGCAAATGTTATGATATTAATGTTAATTGCTGGGCACTTTTGTCTTTCTAGCAACCATTGATCAAGACATTATTAGATACAGTGAGGTGAAAAAGAAGGGATATGTGCGAATAACAACAAATCTTGGTGATCTAAATCTTGAACTGCATTGTGATATGGTGAGTAATAATACTTGTTTTTGATAAATTATTTGCTAGTTGCTGTGTCAAATCTTTACACACCTTGCACAATCTTGTATTTGAATTATTTTATGGAAGGTTTTTTACAAATGAGTCTTCAAAAAAATCTTCAATCATTTTCTTGCCAGAGTGAGGCAAATGTAGTGTAAATTATCTGATTTTAATTCATGATACTTTTAGGTTCCAAAGACTTGTGAGAACTTTATCAAACACTGTGTTTCTGGTTACTATGACAATACAGGTACGATTCAAGACTTGTAGACAATTCTGCAGATGCCAATGCTGCCTTCAGAACTTCATTCATTTTGTTTTAATTATAATTATAATTATACGTCAAGTAAGATTAGCTTTCTTGCACTGGTTTTCTAAAATTCAAAGATTACAATCTTTGTATACTCTCAACTTGTAATTGTTTGAATGATTTGTTCAGCTTAGTACTATGTACTATACTCTACAACAACGTGTGTTGTTCTCTTTAATTTGAATATAAATTTTGTGTTTTTGACTCATCATAAACTACCTTACATGTATGACTGCAAATGTTTAGTTGACACATGTCACTCTGTAAAACTGAAAAAAGTCTTGTCATTTTATCGAACTGTTATTTGTTATATTGCTTTGAAAAGTTATTTTTCTACTTTTCACTTAAAAAAATTACAGTGCTTAAAACAAATTTAATTATTAAATAAATATTATATTATTTAATTAATAAGTTTTTTTTGTATCATAGTTTTTCACAGGTCCATAAAAAACTTTATGGTAAGTAGGTATCATTCTTATTGTGGTTTCTGCATTTGCCCATCAATTCAGAGTCAAACTGGTTTCAAACTCTAAGTCTTATTACAAATCCAGATACAAGGAGGAGACCCAACTGGAACAGGAAGAGGTGAGCTTGTTATATTTCATTCAACATCATCTTTGTTAAGGTGCAGTATTTATGATGAAGATAATGATTATAATGAAAAGTTTATCTTAGCAACAACAACAATATAGTTTATTTGTATCTTAAATTTGTACATATTGATTTATAATTAAGCCGATGATACCCTAAATAGAGTAAAGTAGAGGGCAACCATGCAGTGTATTACACACAAGTTGCAGATGTTGACTTAAAATGGATGATGAGGATGGTGATGATAATAATATTAATAATGATGGCAATGTTTATAATTATGTTGCTAGCGCTGCTACAGCTGATGATGATAATGATAATAGTGGTGATGAAGATAATGATAATAATGATAATGGTGTTGCTGTTGATGATCATAATTATGTTAATGGAAATGATGATGACGAAAATGACAATGGTGATGATAATGATAGTGATGCTAATAACTGATTATAATGGTGATGATGAAAAATATGATAATAATAATGATGATTTAATGATAATGATGAAGGTGATGAGGAGGAGGAGTGAAGATCATAATGACAAGTTGGTTGGTTATACTCTTTTAACTCCTGAAATTTTTCAAAAATTTATAGTCTTCTTCCAGGCAAGCCTCAATCTAATCCATTCATATTTGTCTTCAAAAAGGTCTCCTGAAATTATTTGCCCATTGACACAGCTAATCATTTTTTAGCTTAACGAAAATTTTTAGTGTTGTGTCCTGCAAAAAATAGGGAAAGCTCAATTCCAGTGATTCTCCACCATGACTTTTTTTCACCAAAGATTTGGAAATTTGGCTTGTACCGAAATGGACGCATATGTCGGTAGCAAAGTGGCCAAGCGGTTAGCATGTTTGACTTGTAATCCTGTGGTTGCGAGTTTGAGCCATGGTCAGACCACTTTGTTGTGTCCTTCAACAAGACACTTTACCTGACTTCGTTCCAGTCAACTCAGCTGTGTAAATGAGTACCAGTTCTGCTGGGAGCTAACCTGTGATATATCAGTGTCCTGTCCAGGTAGAGTCAAAGACTCTCATCCGCTTAAAACTACAGAAACCGGAGACTAGTGCCAGTCCTATGAGCCACTTAAGCTCCAGAAAGGACTTAGCAAATGGATGCGTGTAAGGATTAGAACAGTCTTATACTGGATAAATTTGAGATGTTTGTCATAAGCTCCTTGAAATACTACCTCTACTCAAACCATTGTTAAGCATGAGTTGATGAACATATTTCTCTCACAGGTGGTGAGTCTGCCTGGGGAGGTACCTTTAAAGATGAATTCAAGCCCAACTTGATCCATCAAGGTTTGTGTGTCATGTGCTATAATATCTGGTACAACTAATAAATTCTGTCGGCTATCTATTACCTGCGATTTTCTTTTAAATGTTTTTGACTTTTTTCGTCTGATTTTGAGTTTTACTTATCATATCTTTACTTCCTTACTTCGGTACCTTTGTTTGTGACTGGCATTGTGTAGCATGAATTGATAACAGTATTCTTCTTTCAAGATTTACTTGCTTGTCATAATTGTTATTACCTGTATCTATAATAATAATTAATGTTAATAGTAATAATAATGGTAAAAACAATCATTTTGATCATTATCAGGCTAATTACAAGTCCAGCCTGATGATGATCAAAATGATAAGGGGCGTTTGCTAATTTTTCTAAACACTAAAAATGTTTTATACCTAATATATTTTTTTCATCACAATACATGTTTCAAAAGGCAGGTTCATTTTAGGCATACAATATAACAAAATGGCTTTGTAAGTAGACCAAGTTTTCATTCATGATTGAAAAAACATCATGATTAGCATTTTCATTTTTTAGATCAATAAAAACGTATTTAAGTTTTTGCCGTTTTTTTAACAAGTGATTGCAAAAAGCTATATTTACTTATTTGCTGATATACAGCCATTATAAAAGTTTGTTGTTCCACTAAAAGGGGGGGGGGTTGCCCGACCAGCTCCTCGCCTAAATCTGCGTACGTTAGTAGAAGCAATAACAAAGTTCCCGCTGAGTTTTCACTAGCTGGCACTAGCTGTCATTTGGTGAGTCAGGTGTCTTTAAAGAGTATGCCAAACTCTAGCCTCCTTGGATGCCTGCTTGATGCTTGGTCTATGTCACACATCAAATGTACATGGAGATGAACCAAGGAAGAAAGCCTCTCTTGACCCATGGTGGCTCTAGCATACGTGTGGAGGCACCTCTGTTACTGCACATGAATCCTGTGCACCCCCTGCCTATGCGCCTGAATACACATACTGTACTGGTAGCTTGTGTGTGTTATAAAGCACTAGCACTGGAAATTGCCTATTGTAGTTTAGTTGTCATTAATATATTATTTTAAAACTTGTGCATATATCATGTTTATGGAACTTAATTTGTTAGAAAGGATTTTGGAAAAGAAGGAAAATGTTGCTTATTTTGTTGAAGTAACTTTTGCTTGCTGAGATATCAAGGTTTTTCTAACGAGTAAATTACTAAAGTTGTTTAATTTGTAAGAGAGGGAACTCTTAAGTGGAAAGATCACAAAACAATGACCATGCAATGATCCTGAGACTTTGCACAAATGTTTAACTACAACACAAAAACAAACACACGTTACAAGAATAACTGTTGTGTTTCCTATTGGGTTCCCCCTATTACGTCACAACTTTGGTAATTTGCATATTTAAAAAACATTGGCCCAGTATCTCAGCAGCCAGAATAGTTACTTCAATTAAATAAGTGACATTTTTCTTCCTCTCAAAATCCTTTCTACAAATTAAGTTCCATGAACATGATATAATTGCACACTTAAAGAAAAGTTTTGTTGTTGGTGTTATAACACTGTCACACATTGGATTATGAAACCATCATGGTGATTTTGTTTGCGTTGGAGGTAACAGTTGTGGTTGTTGTTTTGTTTAGGCAGAGGAATACTGAGTATGGCGAACGCAGGAACAAACACCAACAAGTCACAATTGTAAGTGTGTATCTGTGAAGGGAAAGCCAGGGGGGATTCAGGTTGGCATTTTGAAAAATCCCAATTTCAGAGTTTGTCTATCTACCACACTTATCTAGTATGTTGTACTTATGTTGTTGTTGATTTGAGATGAAGAAAAAATATTTATACAATACCCCTAAAAAATCTCTTCTTTTTTCTTGACCTAGAGAAAGGTGTCTTCCTTAGATCGAAAAATTTCCCTTTGGCCAAAATTGCAGACCCTAAAATTCTTTTAGACCCCCCCTCATCCCTCCTTTCCTGCCCCCTCCCCCATTTGTCATCAAAACATGTGGGTGGGGTGTGCCATGAGGTGAAGTGAATAATATGAGAAGTTTTGCACTTGATATAAAGCTCAACATCTTCTTGTTGCTGGTTGTTAACTTTGTGCACATAACACATACAATGCCCTTTAGCAATTTTTCATACAACAAAATAATTATTTCATGAAATGAGACGTTGAACCTTTATGAAAACTCCTTTCCTCTTAGTTCACCTTGTACAATAACGTAAGCTCCACAACACCCTCTCAAGAACATTGCTTGGCCATTTTTTCAACAATTAATAATTTGATGCGAAGCATAATTTTTTGTAATGAGATGATGCAAATTGAACAATGAAGTTTAAGGAGTATTAATAGGCCTACTCTGGGTCACCTTAAGTCGCCTTAAGTCACAGATGAAGGTTAATAGCAAAGTCCTTCTAATATAAACAGGTAACACGAAAAATGTGGATTCTAGATGGGAGAACTTGGTGACTCATCATTCGAAGTACTCCTTGTTGTAAGGGTCGTGCTACATCTGAATCTTGGTATTTTCAATGACGTTTGTTTTTTTTATTGTGCAGCTTCATCACATACCGCTCCTGTCGACATTTAGATGGAAAGCACACAGTATTTGGAAAGTAAGTAAAAACTTGACTTGAACTACAAACTTTCACACAAGCTCCTTGAAACGCCTTGGGCTCCCTCAAGATATTTTTTCTTACGTAACTCAAGCCTTTCAACCCCAACTTGTTTATCCCCATCAACCTTCTCAACCCGTTCAGCCCCAGCCAGTTTGTTTAACCATCTGACTTCTCCTTACATAACTCAAGCCATTCAGACCCAGTCAGTTTAATCTATCACCATCTAATTTCTCCTTAGTACATAACTCAACACTTTCAGCCTCAGCCAGCTTATTACAACTAATCACCCCTTACAGCATTTGCCGTGATTAAGGCAGAAAGGATTAAACAAATAAAATATTGAACTCATTCAGCCCAAGCTAGTTGATCAAAACCTAACTTCTTCTTTATATGTCACTTAAGGTCATTCCCCTGAAAAAATTCCGCACATAGATTTTTTTTTCAAATTCTGTCAGGTTGTTCCTTTGTATATGTTGACTCCGAAAATGGAATAAAAAGTAGGGGTCGCCGACTTCGTTTTGAAGTTACAGAGTGTCAAAATATGGTTATTTTATGCCAATTTAGTCAAAAAATGCCATAATTGCAGTTTTTTGTCCGACCACCAATAACAAGCTATTACTGATGTGCACTAGGGCGACTTGTATTCTATCACTTTCTTTTAACTTTCAGTCGACTAAGCTACACATTTAAGGAGTTTTGTCAACTAATGTCATTGATTAACATGATTAATCAGCGTTAAAATTACCTCATTCTTAGTTGAAAATAGCTAAAAATGGCCCACCAGAAGGATTTCATACCCAAATTCTGAACTTTCTATCGATATATTTTAAATTTTTGCACCAGTTGGGAAAAGTTATTTTGTTACAAAATTGGAAAAGAAAAAAGGGAGTCACCGATTTCAGTTTTTAGGTATTCAGCAAAAATTAATAGTAAATAAATTAGCATCAAAACGGTAGTTTCTGCGAGGGGCCTGGGGCGAGTGTGGTTAAGCACGCCTCGATTTGTGTCCAAGTGTATGGGATTGATTCTAGTCAACGAATACATAAATCATTAGGCAAAATTGAGCCATTAGTGAGAAATTTTAGGTCAAATATAAAATTTGTGAAAATGCACAGAAGAGCTGTGCAATGCAAAACAGAGGAACGACCTTAAGCAAAGAATGGTATTTGGTTTTTGGAATGGGTTGAACAGATGAGTCAAACTGGTTATCAAAGTTCTCGTTGACTTTTTTAAAACTTAAGTGTGGATTCAACAGTTTGTGGTGTTTGGAGGCAAGAGGTTAAATATTGATGATGAACATTTGCAAGTGTTTTGTGTTTTCATTCAACATGATTAATATGTAATGTTGTAATTTTTAAGTATTGTGTTTTCCTTGTAACAGAGTTGTTGGAGGTATAGAAACATTGAATGCTATGGAACGAGTAGAATGTGACGAGAAAGACAGACCTAAGGTGATCAGATTTGCTTGGAGAGGGTACTTGCTGTTTATAGGGGCAGAACTGCTGTTTGCTCAACCAGCAGAACCTCTGTAATGATACATATTATGCAATGATTTTAAATTCATTAAAAAAACAATCATTATGGTTATTAAAGAGTTGAGCTGTTAAAGTCTCTAAAATGTAAAGCTTACTTTTTTAATTTTGAGATGAGAAATAGAACCCTGTAGTGTTAGTAATTTTCGAAAATGAAACAGTTTCTTGCTTTTAGACTTGAAACGTGCAATGCTGACATAGCAGGAGGTACATGACGTAGCACGAGGCATGAGGGAGAGACAATTTATTATCTCAAAACAATATGGATTCTGGCGACAACAGTCATATTGTTATAAATCTAATCAATGAATTATTCCCTTGAAATTGTTTGAAACAAGGAGTTTCTTATCTTTAATAGATATGAAAACTGCTGCTACGTCACAGGTTACCAGTTCCCAACCTGCTCAGTCAAAATTTACACTCCGATCTTTTTTGATTAAATAGTGTATTTAGACAGGGATATTTTTTTGGCTATTTGAGTTCTGAGTTCATAGATGACAACAGCTTTAATCTAAAACAAAAAAATATAAGCTTTGTAGGGACTTGTAGGGTGTAAAGAGATTTTCCAGGCACCTTTCCTTTTTGTTACAAATTCTATTAGTCATAAAAAAGAGACTGAGTTACTAGTACAGGGTTGTTATAGATCGTTATTCTTGTACTGCAATCGAAGGGCCTGCGAAACAACAGAAGTTACTTTGTATGAAATACTTAATTCTCCCAACAATTATGAAAAGATAATATGATTAATTAAAAGAGGAATTGAGAACTTAATCAAAAGTCACTTCAAAAATTTTTGTCTAGTGCAAAAACATTGTGATTTTGTATGAAATGCTAAATTCTCCCAAATGTTATGTAAAGATATAAAGAATGATGTAAGGAGAGTTGACAACTTCATCAGTGGTCTCTAACAGTGTGTCACTTTAAATTTTTAGGAGTTCAAAAAGTACACTAGTTGATTCATCGTAAAACTTTCTACATATTGTGCTCTTCATGACCTTTTGTGCACACTCGATTCACCTTCCTGTGAATTATGCTCTTTTCCGTCATTGCTTGCTCTATAAATATGCTATGTCCACCTGTTTAAATAGACCTTATTCGTGATGACGTCACATTAGCGTTTTCCTGCACTAAACGAGGTTTGGTGGTGACATTCAGTTGCTATGTGCTGCGTAACGAACGTTCCAGTGAATAAACATGGAAGAAGAGACATTACGAATTGCTGAACAGTAAAAACAGTTGAAATAGATCCAAAACTCCCGCGATCTCACACAGCATTTCACCACCAAACCTCACTTTGATGCACTTGTGACGTCACCACGAATAAGGTCAATTGTTTGACACTTTGTCTCAACCCTT
The DNA here is from genome assembly GCA_027575215.2 of Hydrozoanthus sils. NCBI lineage: Eukaryota > Metazoa > Cnidaria > Anthozoa > Zoantharia > Hydrozoanthidae > Hydrozoanthus > Hydrozoanthus sils. Next base: position 9,389 of record JAOBRD020903113.1, on the reverse strand, counting down.
TTGATATTAAGATTTAAGTTAAGTTGAAGGAATTCATTAGGTCCTTATGGGTTGTTTCCTTCACTTTCACCTATGGAAAAATCTTGTAATCTGAAAATGTGGTTGTAATTTAAAGTGGCAAATAAACAAACTGTTACTGTGATTATTAACGTCATCTTTGCCCTAAAACCTTCAATTGTATCAGTATCATTGAACATTTCTAGTTCATAGGTTAGTTGCATTGTTAGCTAATGCTGTTGGTTTTCTCCCCTTAAGGAACTCATAAAAGTTACAAAAACCACTGTGTTTGTCAATCCATATGATGAAGTCGACTCATTGGTAAGTAATTTATATGAATTAAAAACTATATGTTTCCATTTTGCTGGTTAGATAAATACAACTTTCTATCTTAAATCACAGTACCTTAATTATTGGCAACACAGTGGTTGAGCATGCAGTTAGTATGTTTGCGTCGTAATCCCGGAGTCATAAGAAAGCCCGAGCCCTGACAACATAGAGTTTATTCATAAAGGCAGTGATTCTAATATTCTTTTGTCTATATTCAAACTAGCCCTGCTAGTCTCGTCTTGGATAACAGTTTAACTCAAGAACAAGGCTAATAAGGTTTATTTTGAATGTATACAAGAGAATACTAAACTGCTGCTGAAGCCATTTTGTCGTTGTATTATTATAGCTCTAAGGGCTTTTCCAACACTTCTGATAGACTGTAAATGGACAAAAGTGCTTACCTGACCATTTCAAGACCCCGAAACAAGCTTTAAAAATAGTGCGTTCAGTGCTATTAATATTCAAAACATACGACGACGATTTATGACGTCACATGCTATACAAGCGTTAGCAGCCAACTAGTGAGTTTTTTTGCTCAAACACTGGGCCATCAGACATGAAAACTTTGCCGTGATCATATGAATTTGTTCGGGAAAGTGAGATTGATTTCCCGCCTTTCAAACCATGTGACATCACATATCTGATAAGCAACTTTGGCGCTAAAATAGGCATTTTGTCTTCGTAACTAAATTTGCTGCAAAATTTATTCACTAGTTTATAACTGGTAACAAGTGTCTAGGCCGAAACGATCCAAGTAAAAACTAGGGAGGTCAACAGCAATGGAATGCAGAAAGGGGCTAATTGCAATATTTTTAAACTGTTGATCATGTTGGCTAAACTTTAAAAATGGTTAAATATTGAAATATCTTCATAAGTAAGCTGATGTATTTCCTTCCAGTTCACTCATTCATTTCTTTCATGTTGAAATATTTCTGTTTTTAAATTTAAGAAAAATTATACGTGCGGAGCATTGAAAATCAAAAGGTTTTCTTCGCTTTTGATTTGGAGTTCTATGATTTGGTTAATTATTATAGCACAAAAGAAAAATTGCTTTAAGATAGAGTTTCACTAGTTTTTACTCAAAAACTATGTTGTATTCTGGTCGATGTATTCTCAATATGAAAATTTAAACATTCTGGCGTGGGAAATTCTAAATGCCGCAGAACAATGGGAAGTTCCCTACTTCTTACTCGGACCTTTACTTAATTTTAGATATTTTAAAGTAGTTTGAAAATTTCGCTTCAGTAGGATTTTAACCATGACGCCATTTATGACTAAGGTCTGCTGTGTTGTTTATCTGACCCAGTTTGTTTCCAGTCGACTCAGTTGTAGAAATGTGTACCAATTTCTGTACGGGTTAACCTCCAGTGGGTAAGCATCCCATCGGGGGTCAAAAACTCTCATTCGCTCAGGACAACAGCGGAAACCAATAACAAACTGCTGATTGGCCCTGCAGGCTCAAGAAAAGATATAGCTCTTACTTTAGTTGCTTACACCTTCATCTTTTCTCCATGGGTGAAGCTTAACGAAGAACGTGAAAAGAAGGAAGAGAAGAAGAGAAAAGAGGTTGGTATTTTGCACCCTTACTCAAGTAAATGTATCCATATGCTAGAGCCAATTTTCGAGCCATTGCTGATGTGGACTAATCCCATGTTCAATCTCTTATCGCACCCCGTGTTCAATCTCTTATCTCACCCCATGTTCAATCTCTTATCTCACCCCATGTTCAATCTCTTATCTCAACCCATGTTCAATCTCTTATCTCACCCCATGTTCAATCTCTTATCTCACCCCATGTTCAATCTCTTATCTCAACCCATGTTCAATCTCTTATCTCACCCCATGTTCAATCTCTTATCTCATCCCATGTTCAACCTCTTATCTCACCCCATGTTCAATCTCTTATCTCACCCCGTGTTCAGTCTCTTATCTCACCCCATGTTCAATCTCTTATCTCACCTCGTGTTCAATCTCTTATCTCACTCCGTGTTCAACCTCTTATCTCAGCCCATGTTCAATCTCTTATCTCACCCCATGTTCAATCTCTTATCTCAACCCGTGTTCAATCTTTTATCTCACCCCGTGTTCAATCTCTTATCTCACCCCATGTTCAATCTCTTATCTCAACCCGTGTTCAATCTCTTATCTCACCCCATGTTCAATCTCTTATCTCATCCCATGTTCAACCTCTTATCTCACCCCATGTTCAATCTCTTATCTCACCCCGTGTTCAGTCTCTTATCTCACCCCATGTTCAATCTCTTATCTCACCTCGTGTTCAATCTCTTATCTCACTCCGTGTTCAACCTCTTATCTCAGCCCATGTTCAATCTCTTATCTCACCCCATGTTCAATCTCTTATCTCAACCCGTGTTCAATCTTTTATCTCACCCCGTGTTCAATCTCTTATCTCACCCTATGTTCAATCTCTTGCCTCACCCCATGTTCAATCTCCTATCTCACCCCATGTTCAATCTCTTATCTCACCCCGTGTTCAATCTCTTATCTCACCCTGTGTTCAATCTCTTATCTCGCCCCATGTTCAATCTCTTATCTCAACCCGTGTTCAATCTCTTATCGCACCCCATGTTCAATCTCTTATCTCGCCCCGTGTTCAATCTCTTATCTCACCCCATGTTCAATCTCTTACCTCACCCCATGTTCAATCTCCTATCTTACTCCATGTTCAATCTCCTATCTTACTCCATGTTCAATCTCTTATCTCACCCCATGTTCAATCTCTTATCTCACCCTGTGTTCAATCTCCTATCTCACCCCTTGTTCAATCTCTTATCTCGACCCGTGTTCAATCTCTTATCTCACCCCTTGTTCAATCTCTTATCTTACCCCGTGTTCAATCTCTTATCTCGTCCCATGTTCAATCTCTTATCCAATGTTCAATCTCTTATCTCATCCCATGTTCAGTCTCTTATCTCACCCCAAGTTCAATCTCTTCAGGAAGAAGAGATGAAGAAGAAACAAAAGCGGGCTGCTGCAGAAGAAGCACCTCAAGTTCATCGATCAGGAATTGGAAAGTACATCCCTCTAAATACAGGGTAAGTACATCCCTCTAAATACAGGGTAAGTACATCCCTCTTCATACAGGGTAAGTTCATCCCTCTTTATACAGGGTAAGTTTATCCCTCTTCATACAGGGTAGGTACATCCCTCTTCATACAGGGTAAGTACATCCCTCTTCATACATGGTAATGACATCCCTCTTCATACAGGGTAGGTACATCCCTCTTCATACAGGGTAAGTACATCCCTCTAAATACAGGTTAGGTACATCCTTCTAAATACAGGGTAAGTACATCCCTCTAAATACAGGGTAGGTACATCCCTCTAAATACAGGGTAAGTACATCCCTCTAAATACAGGGTAGGTACATCCCTCTAAATACAGGGTAAGTACATCCCTCTAAATACAGGTTAGGTACGTCCCTCTAAATACAGGGTAAGTACATCCCTCTAAATACAAGGTAAGTACGTCCCTCTAAATACAGGGTAAGTACATCCCTCTTCATACAGGGCAAGTACACTCTCTAAAACAGGGTAAGTACATCCCTCTAAATACAGGGTAAGCACATCTCACTAAATACAGGGTAATACATAGTCCCTCTAAATACTGAGAAACTACATCGTTCAAAATACACACTTGGGAACAGGCCCTCTCCTCCTTTCCTTGACGTTTGTCACGTGACAGCAAACTGCCATGTGACCAACTTCGTTGATGAAGACTGATGGTTTATGTCGAAATATCATCTTTAAATTTTAAGCAAAACTCAAAAATCAAAAAATCGATTTATTAATTCCTACTATTATGTCTACGGCGCAGTGGCTGAGCGGTTAGCGTGTACGACTCGTAACCCTAGAGTCCGAGTTCCAGCCCCGGTCAGTCCACTGTGTTGTATCCTTGAGCAAGACACTTTACCCGACTTGTTCCAGTCGACTCAGCTGTATAAATGAGTACCAGTTCTGCTGGGAGCTAACCTGTGAAAGATTAGCAGGTGGAGTCAATGACTCTCATCCGCTTAACACTAAAGAAACCGGAGATAAGCGCCAGCCAAATGAGCCATTTAGGCTCGAGAAAATATTTAGCTTTTAGCTTACTATTAGTTGTGATAATCATGATGATGATGACGACGATGATGATGATGATGATGATGATGATGATGATGATGATAATGATAATGATGATGGTGATGATGATGGTGATGGTAAGTGCTATGTGAAGTGAATTGTAATTAATTATAAAAATTATACTCGAGAGTCCGTTTGGGTGGTCATGTTTTTATTTACGCTGTTTTCGTTTTAGAAAATCGAGTGCGAGTACCTCTGAGGAAACATCCGTTGCGCAACCAGTGAAGAAGAAGCTGAAGGCATCTGGAGGATTTGGGAATTTCAGCTCGTGGTAGCCACAAGCGATAGGCGTTTGCGCCAATGACGATGTTTGAACGGTAAGAAAGGCCTGGTTACTCAGTCGTTAACACCTCTGTAATACGAAAGGTTTCAAATGTACCGACAAAGTTCTCATACATTTCCTATACAAACAACCGCTTTATTACGAAATCTCTCTAATACGGACAACGGACACAACATCTCGGACCTTAAGAGTGAATTCGTTTAAATCTTTTCACAAGCCTTTGTTCTCAGAAGAAAATCCCTAACGGGAATCGAACCCATGACCCTCTGAATACAAGTCAGACGCTCTACCCTTCGAGCTGCAAACTGGGCAACATGTCTTCTTAGTTTCGGGAATATCGGTGACATGGAATTTCCGTTTTTAATATGATCGAGCGTTGCTCTCGTGTGTTGGCGCCTCTTTGATTTCGTTTGGCTTTGCTTTTGCTACTTGTCGGAGCTGCAATTTTGATTTTCAAGAAAACATCGCCTTAGTTTAAAGTAATATTTAGCTATATGAGCCAGAAAACAAAAAGGTATTCAGATCTGGACTTTGTTTAGATACTATAGACATGTAAAATGCATGATATTGTAAACAAAATGTGAGCCTCATCATTGTTCTTAAAATATTCTTAAAATTTGGCCAAAGTTTCAGCCTTAATATTCTTATAAAGTATATTCTTGTTAAAAAAGAGAGTGTATATATTTACCATGACACAGAACCAAGTTAAGCGACGTGTTCCCCTTGTGAGTTCCTGTAACTCTGTGGGTAGAGCGTCTAACCGGTAATCTGCGGGTCATGGGTTCGATACCCGTTAGGGGTTCAAACTTTTTCTTCCAAAAAAAAAAACCCTTGTAATAACAAGAATAATTACTTCACAGTGATTATCTAAGCTGAAAATCTTCAGCACAATTTAATAATTATCTTGTTTTCCTACAATTCATTACTATCATTTCTACTATTATATTAATGATAATTGATGTAAACTTCTTCTCGGATAAGGACGTTAAACCGTAGGCCCCGGGTGGCAGACCTCAAAGGGGACCTCGGGTCTTACTGCCTATTCTCCCGTGACTTGAATCAAAACATCATAAACCCAATGTCCATTGCCTCTCATAGACGCGTTAGACGAGATCTCTTTATAACTCCTCAAGATTACAAATAAATTGGGGATGGCAGATTCAAAAAGAAAAAACATCAACAGTATTTGAATCTCTACCAATAGCCGAGCTTTTGTTGCATCGTCAAGTTGTATCAGGATATAATCGATTGCGACGCCAATCTTGATTTGATTGGAACTATAAACGAACCTGGCGAGAAAAAATGCACGTTTTTCATTTTGTCCACCAAATTACCTACTGTCATTTCTTGTTTTAGTTTTTCCGTCTAAATTTGAGATTTTTCTGCTTTGGTCGCGAAGTGACCAGTTGAATATTGTATTTGTTGCGACGTTGGAAGAACCGTTTCGGTTGTTTGATGGAAACCTGCCTTTCTTTAATATTGCCTCAGATATTCCCAGTGGCGTTAACAAAGACCTATAAAGATTTTTAGGTTTTCTATTTCGTTTATTCGATCCCTTTCTAACAAATATATAATTAACTTCTGTGATGTTGTTGCGAAATGGTTTTTAAAGTAATATGCTAAAAGAAATGAGTGCGGTTCAATTGAGAGAATCATCTGTTCACGAAGAATACTGGTGAAGCCATTCTGTTCTGTTCGCTGGTGGCTATTTCAAGCTATTCTAAATTATTCAATAAATAGTGAAAATTTCGGATTTCGATTAATTCAAAGCCGTAGCCTCAATTCAGTTGCCTTAGTTTGCAGATTGTCGTTATAATATTGCTTTTAAACTCCGCTCAGTTCACTTCGAGAGTAAAATAGTGCAACGGTCGTCAGGCATTTGCGTGACTCGCTCGCTGCTCCCTGGTGTGACGTCATCTCCTTATATGGTAGGCCTGCACATTATCCATTGTTTATGTGACTTGGTTGAAGCGATGCTATTGGGTGCTCGTTGAACGTGGCAGAAATGATTGTAAACCGGAAGTTTGGCTGTTTATATCAAGACAGCCAATAGATAGTAACAACATAAAGAAAAAAACTTTAAAACAGAAGGAAATAGCATTACGAATAAACGTTCCTTCAAAAAACAACAAGAAACACGAAAGTGACAACCCGTTTCAGAAAGCTGGCCAGTTTCCTATTCCGTGACAGTGCGGTTTGTTACAAAAAGTTTCATGACTGAGGACGATTTCGTTGTGACTAATTTTCACGTTGATGCTTTGAAAAAGCCGTTCAAAGGAGGTCTTGGTCACAAATCGAGTGACATCCAATTTGTAGTTGATCGGTTACAGGCAACTCAAACGAGCATTACTGAAGTAAATATTTCTGTGCAAACGAACACAAGGCTGGAAAAATGACGGACGAAAAGAAGGTAATGTATTTCGTGTTACAGATATCTACGTGTTTTTTTAAGGTTCTGTTGGCGACGAGTTTGCCTTCTATTTATAGATTTGAACTCTCGTTCTTAAAGTTCAGTGACTGTGTTTCTATACTCGGTCTGAGGAATGGCCTCCGAACGAGTTAATTATTTTGATTTTAAATTTCTGATAAGGGATCATTTAGTAATTATTTAGCTTTGCCCAGTGTATTCCTTTTTGTTGTTATATATAGATAGATCTGTGACACCCGTTAACCAAAAGAAGGGGGGTCACAAGTAGAAAACGATCGCTCAAAATTCAGGAAACGTTTCGATTAAAGATAGAGTTATCTCAATTTTGAACAGCCTAAATGTTGAGTGCAAATTCCAAATCGTTCGTTTTCAGTTTCTTCAGTTATATTTTACATAAGGTTAAAAACGGTAAAAACTCGAAACAGTCGAGCGCGTAGTTCAGGTCTATTTATTCAGAGTTTGCAAATAATCCAGCTGACTTTTCCTAGAGACTGTAGCCTAACGTAAACCGTTAACTACATTTTTGGCTCCTGTGTATAGCGAGCCTACCTTGCTCTAAAGTTGAATTGGTACAACGTTGCGTGTTGGCTGCGAAGCCGACTTGCTTTAATCGTGGTAATTTGCATATTTTTGTTTATATTAGTTTTCAAAATACGTGATTTTTTGCTGCTCAGAACCAAGCTTAAGATTACGCTAATAATTTAGTAGTCAAGTTACTTTTGGTTTAGACAATTTTCCTTTATACAAACCCAGGTGTTTTTCTTTCGAAATAAAAAGCAAAACAGTTTCAAGTTGCCGTGCTTTAGAACTGACAAAAGTGACGATATTTCGCTTTATTTCATGATATGCGGGGGCGAATAGTTATTTTCGCCGAAGGTGAACAAAGCATTTTGGCTTTTGATACGTAGCTTGTAAAGTCACGAATGTTGTAAACCAACATGAACTGGATCAACCATCGAGTTTTCTTTCTATTTGTATTGGTAATAAGGCGCAACAACTTTTAAAACGTTGTTTAGATTTTCCGTAGCTGAGAACCATATCGTGGCCAAATGCTGCGCAGAGCTTCGGAGCGATTTGCGTGACATATTGCGGAACTGACTTAGATTTTTCGTATGCTTCGAGTATGTTAAAAAACTGAGCCTCGCCCAAACAACGAAAACTTGTAAGATGAAAATCTCATGCAAGAAAAATATATTTTAACATAATTTCTGGCTTCAGTGCCGCGAATTAGTTTTCGGTTAAACCTTCCGTGTTTTTTTCCATGTAACGCACTGATTATCCACAGATACCAGAAGTACGCTGTCGAAACAGTTCACAACATTTTTGGCTTATCAAAATAGTAAGTTGAAATTATTTTCAGCAACAGAAATTGTAATCACATCTAGAAATAGTGCTACTTCCTGCATTGTGTTTTCTTAAATGTTGTGTGTGCATGCTTGTCACGCATCGTTTTCGTTGCTGGAGCCATGCAAAAAGGACTAATAAAACTATGAGATATCTTCCCGTGGTTTTAAGTGTTGTATAAATGTGATTAGCCCTAAGTATTTCAAGCAAAGAAGGGCGAAATGCTCATCTTTCAAGATTGTACAAGTTGCGTGTCCCGCTGTGCACATTCGTGACAATGTGTTGCGTTTTCATTTACACGAAATGAACGCGGAACGATACCGCGGTTTATGGGCCACAAACACATACACTGCATGCAATCTTCTTTCAAAGTGAACGCTTTTGTTATAAGAACCAATCATTTTGGCCGAGGCCCATGTTTTATTTTTTTTTGGCGATTTGAGCCGCAATTTTTCCTTAAATTCTTTTTTCAGTTTGGTTTAAATCGATTTAAAACTAAGCCAAATGTATTTCAATACTTGTATTGGAAAACGAATTGCGTGGCGGGTGTACTTTTTCATCCCCGCGGATTTATCATGGATTCACTGAGTCATTCAGTTTCCGAGACGATTTTCTTTGAAATGACTTTAATACAGTACGCCATATGTATGTAAACAACGGTTGTAAGAACCTAACTTCCGGGCAAGTTTACGTTAACAGCGTATGATTTCTGGCAATGACAATGATTGAAAGAGAAAAAAATATTTTTAAAAATGAGAATTGACTGAAAAAGCGAACTAGTGAAGAAGAGAAGTAAAATCCAACTTGTTAAGTGAAAGTATACTGATCTATCTAACATGGGCGGCGGAACACTGCCCCCTTCCCC
>JAOBRD020902687.1:0-12617 GCA_027575215.2 Hydrozoanthus sils | reverse complement strand
TAGAATGCAAGGCCAATACGACTTTTTTTGAATTATATTTTGTACAATATTTCGACTGGCCATACCAGTCTTCATCATGTACAATTTTCCAAATTTTTAGTGTGCCATCATTCGCTCGATCCGGCGATGGAAAAAACACTCACACAGTGAAGGTAGTGAAGAGAAGATATTTTGTTCAATGATTTAGCCATATATATATATAGTGTACTGATTCTTCAATTAATACATTGATAATGCTACAGTCAGTTATTTTCAGTATTGGTAACGCTACAATATTTCTGAATAGTCATGGTAGTTCAGGATAGAATATAAATACCTGAACACTTGTATAGTCAACATCATCTGATTAACTCGCCCACTCTTCTACACTTAGTCAGCATCATATGATTTACTCGCCCACTCATCTACGCTTAGTCAGCATTGTATGATTTACTCGCCCACTCAGTCACAGGCTGCCCAAGCTTACAATGCGGCAATAATATAACGTGTTGTCTTTGTTTTGGTGACTCGGTCGATCGAAGAAGCTTTCTAAGGACTTTGTGTAGGACGATGAAGAATATTTCGATAAATGTACAAATGAAGTTCACATGCGTATACCTTCAGATCACATTATTATTGTCTTCTGTGTGCATTTTGAGCGCGATCGGAGGAGTTTTAGAGCAAGAAAAGAGCGAAGAAAAATTCGAAAGAAGCGAAAAACAAGACAATAGGGAATTTACGAAGCGAGGAGGGTGACGCCAACAACGGCGGCAGAGAACAATAGTGAATACAATAGCTGCACGTTGGAATGCATCGTGTGGGTAACCTGCTCGCCGTCGTCTTCAAAATTACGATATGAAAAGCTTAATTTTGGAGTTCTTGCGACTACGGGAATGATAAACAGAAAATCTTCTCAATCTTCTTTTATCTTTATGCAGGGAGCTTTAACCTTTTTCTGTTCACAAAGTGTCACTAGGACAAAAGAATGGGGAAACTGAACAAATCAGACATGGACGAAAAGAAAAAGCAAGAAATATGCTTTTTAAAAGCTGTCCGCGGCGGCGAAACGGCGGCGTCGTCCTCCTGGTTTCGTAAACTTCCTAATACGTTATTTGAATGAAACGTATCATTGTCACATTGTAAGCTTGGGCAGCCTGTGGCCCATTTGGTTATTTCATAGATTTATTGGTGCTACATTTTAGTCTAACACTTTTCCAAATTTTTCCCTTTTCAGTCCAAATTCTCAATCAGGGAACCTTTCTCTAAATAGTTGTACTAACCTTTCTGTTACAATTTTAACAGATATCTACCCAAGGAACACGGCACGGTTTATTTGATCGTCCACTGCAAAGGAAAAAAAGCCCAAATCAGTCAAAACATTGTATGAACTACAAGCTTACTCACTAAATCTTCTTTACACGCTTTTTTTCATAAGGACTAGTAAATTTTGCCGAGGCTCATTGTTCTTAATTCTTCGGCGATTTCACCCTCAATTTGTTCTTAAATTGTTCTTAATTCTATGAGTGATGAGAAATCAAAACAAAAAGGTATACATGTGCAACTGTTGAAACTAGTGTCGTGATCGGGCGAGGAACCTTTTAAGTGGCATGAATACATGTATCATTTGGGACAATGGTAGACAATACTAAATGAGAAACGATGCGCTTCTGTTGGTGTTTTTACTACATTGCGAACGTAAATTCCAAGATTTGGTAAAGTTTAAACTAGAAACAGTTTCACTTTTTTCAGCGGCGCAGCCTGAGTTTGTTCTTAAATTGTTCTTAATTTTCGACCAATCTGAGCCTTGTTGTTCTTATAAAGTTGTTCTTATAAAAAAAAGCGTGTATATATATGTATAAAGGAAAGTTTTAAAGTATAGCATATGTAGCTACCTTGAGGCAAACCAAGGCACTTGATAAAAAATTAGGCAAAAAAAGCGCTGTCCCAGTTTACGCAGTCGATTAAATCGACAAAGCCGTCTCGTTTACACGGGTTTTACTGCCAATTTTCAATCCGCGAGATCAGTCTCTTTTCAACGGCCGGCGATATAATTCAAAGCAAAGATTTCTGTGTTCAAGATTTAGAAGTAACTAAATCAACGAATTCTGTGCTAGTTGGAAAAATTCGTATGTTTCTTCAAGATTTTCTCTTCAACGTTTTTCTGTCCTAACGAGTTGCTTGGGTAAAAATGTGTCTTGTACATGTGGAATATACTATGCACTGACTTTGAAAATTGGTGCATTTTAAGCGATTCTAAGGAGAAAAATTTCAAAAATTTCCCGGTGAACATGCCCCCAGATCCCCCTCGGGATTTGTTCGCGCCTTGGCGCTCGAGCGCTAAATACGTTCATACCACTTTAGGTAATATTTTGTCTTCGCTACTGGCCTTGTGAGACAAAGGCGAAGCCCTAATATAACTTTTGTGTGCAACGTTGGATCATTTTTGCTTTCACTGACTCTTTTTTTTAGCTATAAACAAAACTATCCCCTGGTCAGCTTATCTGCTCTCTGAATTATGCGAGATTTAATTTCAGTCTTGATTACTCACACTTTTGATCGCGCATGACGAAGAATGATCTTTGGGATCTTGCCCAGTTTGATATTCAACGCAGAAAGTAAAAGTTTCTTTGTATCTCCCAGTTCGGCTTGCTGAATTAAAGGAGCAGAAACACAAAGAGAGACGAGACCCATCAGGGTTAGGGCTAACACCAATTGCTTGAACATTGCCGCTGTCGAAGATCACCGGATCACAAAAGCAAAGAACTTGATGCACCTTAACAGTAGTGAGTCCTACACAAACTGGTTTGTTTGGAGGTTAGATTCATTTTTTAACTACTCTCATATACTTGAGAACTGTGATGTAATAGTCTTGACAGCAGAACTTCATTCTGGTTGAGCTAAGTGATAATTACATCACACGCATTGTACTTAAAAATAGCACGCAAATCATCTTTAGCTAAAAAATAATCACTTTTTCAACGCTAAGAAGAACAAGAAACTTTTCATCTCCAACGCATGCGCTTTTTACTCAGTGCATTGTAAGAAACGTAGCAATATTATCTAGTTTTAACGTCTCAACCTTTCGCCGCTTCTTCAACTACACCGAACACATCCTCTTAAACGTAAACTACAGCGATGAATCAATATCTATAAAGTTTTAAAGACTTCAACCACATCTTGAAATCACTTAAGAAAATAATCATCGTTACAAAATTGACCTCTTGTGTCCTAACATACTGCTGTTAAAATACGTTTAGCAAGTTACCATGAAGTCATGTCAGCTTTTTTTTCTAAAACTGCAAAGGTTTAATAGTGTTTTTCCGTTTGTTACGTAAAAATATATAAAAAGACTGTTTTAAATGTTTGCTTAATAATTGTACCAATTAACGTTCTCTGATTGTAGTTCCTATAGTTACAGCTTTAATATCTATTAACGGAAACGATGAAAAGGCAGTCACTGTTTTTTTTAATTTCTTTAATTGGAACGTTCAGAGACATACTTATCAGCTTCTTCAAATAAATATGTCTCGAAAATTCGAATTAAAAATATTTTGTTTAAATTTTATTCTCTTTGATTTTGGATATGTTAATGTATGATAATGAGTTTGAAACAAAGGAAAATAAAAGTTATACCTATAGGACAAAATTTAACCACAACATCATGACACGGCAATAATTAATAAATAAAGTTTAACTTTATAACAATTATTTAATAGGGTTCAAACAAAGATGGAAACAAGAATAATTTAAGGAATTGTGCAAAACTTTAAGAACAACGAACCTCGGGTAAAATTTACTAGTTCTTATAAAAAAAAGAAGCGTGTATTATAGTTTATGGTACACACGCTTTTTAGATCGAACACGGCCGATTCAACTTTATTTGCTAACTCTCCTTTTGTTTGTCAGTGTTTGTCTCTCTTAATTCTTTCTTTATCCCGTCACAGACAAAATCAGTTTCTTCGACTTCTTTAAATTTTTTATATGTGTAATTAGTGAGATTGTTCTGAAGCCCAATATAAATCGTTTGCACGCAAGTTTATTTTTGTGTGTGTGCATGTGTGTTGCCAACAAAGTTTATTTTTGTTTCTTTTTGTGTTGCCAATAAACAAAGACCATGCCAGGTCCAATTAACATTTTTAGGATTCTAAACTTTACTTACGTAAATGCCAAGAGGACACTTGACGAAGGCGAAGTGAAGTCTCTTAATTACTTGACATTAAATCGTAATAGAATAGAGCTTGAGTATATAAAATTTACCTCATAGAAAGTGCGGCGTACTGGATTTTATTCACGAGATGTTTGTGCTAAATCCCGAACGAGCAAGGCACGAGCGAGTGGAGGTTTTACACAAACATCGAGTGAATAAATCCCGTACAAAGCACTTTTTAAGTTGTGAACTGCTTATTATATGTATCACAAGATTTTTCATTGAAATAAAATGGACTTACATTGGACTGTATGTGTCAAGTCTGCCTTTAGTTGGCAATCAACAAAAGCAAACAAGAAAAAACGAAATGCATGCACTTTTCATTCAAAAAACATTTTAAAGTGCCGTTACGAAAATACAAACCTTCTTATCATAATAAAATCCCAAACAAAACACTTTCTATGAGGTGAACCGTTTACTAAAGATAACACAAGCCTTTATTAAATTGATTTTTAGTTGACAATGTGAGCAAACACAAGCAAAACAACCACGACCAAGTTTTATTATCGGCAACATTGTCGCATTCTTCAAATTAAAACTTTTAAAAGACTACAACGTACGTACTTAAAAGTTCGCCTTTTTCTCTAAAAACTACAGTAAGTCAAAACCAGAAACAAAGGTCCTTGAAGAGTTCGTTTCAAGTGCAATCCGAGCTTCTTTCTCACTTGAATGAGAAATTTAGCGATCTACGCCTCCAGTGCTTTCGACATTTTCCATCTCCGTTTGTACGTCATTGACCTCCAAAAATCTTTTCAGCGATACAACATGCTTTGGCTTATGCAAACATAGTGTTCTTACTTTCATATAGTTGTGGTTGTATTTCTCTATAGAACTCTGCACAGCAGCAAATCTTTAATTTAGGGCCTCTTTAGACTTTATTGGAGCGAGTTGTCCCGGCAAGCCGAGATATCTCGGCTTGCCAGGTTTCCCGTCTCTATTGTACTTTGCCTTTTCGTTTACATGTAGGCGGGCTATCCCGGCTTGCATGTAAAGGCATACAGCCGAGATATCGCTGCCAGGCGGGACAAGATTTGACAGTTATGACACACGTAACGTAGCTACTCCGGCTTTATTCAGCGAACAATGCAAGATAGCGAAAAGGGGAAGGATTTCTGTTCCAAAGCTTCCAGAAATGGAGAAAATTGACTGCATTCAACGAACGGGCGATGTCACGAAAAATAATTACGTTGAACTTGTCTCGGCCAGGCGGGATGACATTTTGCATGTAAAATGCCAGCTTATTATCGTCCCGGCATATCTCGGCTTGCCGGGACAGCTCGCTCCATGTAAAGAGGCCCTAGTTGTTGTTCAATTTAGCGGCAGCCATATTTTCTCGAAAACTGAGTGAACTGGAGGTGGTGCCAGTTCTAATTGAACGATGCTGATTGGTTCTATTTTCAGTCACATGTGAAATCAGCTATACGCTGTTCTTATTGGTTGTACAGCTATCTTTTACATGTGAAAATATATAGCGTACTGATTTCTATACAAACAAGCTTTACGCGATGAATTTCTTGTGTTACATAATTTTCGTGTAGAACTAAAAAAAAAATACCCTACCGCTGCTTTTCTGTGCAAGTAGAGTAATTTTTTGTAAAAATTACACAGAAAGCCAAAACGCTGCCGCGAATTTTATCGACAAACGGATGTGTGTCATCTCGCGTTATAAACATCTGGTATAATGACTGTCTGTAGATTTCGTAGAACTGATGCAAGTGAAGAAACCATCCGATGTACACAAAATATTATCCGGCACAAACGATTTCTTATGAGTTTGCATATATTTTCTGAGAAGGAAATTTTCAAAACGTTAAGGCGTTGAGCTCTAACTATCTATCACGTGGGTCCCAAAAGAGGTTTTTTGGCATAGTATACGTACTAGAGAGTTAATTCTGAGAAAATCTACAAAATAATTCCTATTCATAATTCATTTAGCATTTAAAAAGGAGCTAAAGGGTCACAACAAATGTTGGGCATTTCAGTCTATTTCTTTGTAGTCACAAAGAACCAAAGTCATGTTATATAGAAGAACTAGAAAGGAAATAACTTTAGAGGCCTGCGTGTTTTTTGTGCAATCCAAATCTCTTAATATCAAGATTTTGCAAAAATGTGTATTATTGAATTAATTTTTGTACATTAACCCATATAACAATCATTCAAATTAATTATAATTGGAGATAAATTTCATCAAGTACTTGACCATTATCATATACAGTTTATTGCCTAGTTTTGTTTTGTTTTTTTTTGGCATGTGATTCAATGTCTTCATACTGTATCATTCCCTCCCTACCTCATTTTCATGCTCCCCTTTGATCTATTTTTTCCAATTCAGCCTTAAAGAGACACAAAGGCTCAGACTCCCCAATTATTTGGTGTGCTTGTATAAGATCATCTTTAAATGTTTTCCAAAAAAGTTTAATCTTATTTTAACCATTTTACCATAGCCTAAATTAATTCATGGAGTTTGTAAAAATCATACAAAGTAAACAGACTGATTTTGCCAGCTGCTAAAAATTTTAAATGGCCTTATTTGAATTTACAATTTCTATTTTGATCAAGAGTTATAATCAGTACATAAATATCTTATAAATTAGATTAACTCTTATAATTTTATGTAATATGTCAGTTTATATTTATCTTACATATTCCTGTATATAATTGTGCAAAAATATATAACTTAGTTTAGCAACTACAAAGTTTTGTATAATAAACGATTATTATTATTGCTGTTATTTATTAACTAAGTCTAGCTATTAACGCGTGACGCACATGCGTGTAGTGAGAACGAACACAAGGGATTTTGAGCATGTTATGTTTCCCCAGCTTGAGTTCGGATTTCTAAGGTTATAGCAATTACTAGTCTATTAATATTATTTTGTTATTATTATTATTATTATTATTATTATTATTATTATTATTATTTTGTTTTCTAGGGGTGCTCCGAGAATGTATAGGGATGTTTATTGTCATTTACAGCAAAAATAATTCGTAAAAAAATTAGTAGCCCTCATTGAGATGGTATATCCCATGATCAATAGACAGCTGATCCGCACTGATACTTAATTTTATTTACCTTATAGTTGCCTGCAGGGACTCAACCATTTTTTGAAAATTAGGTATGCCCCGCAATGAAAGTGTTCTCTTTTAAGTAAAGTTCATTTTTACTATGAAATTGTTAAGTTTCTTTTTTTTTCGATTGTTTGCTAACCTGTATTATCGGTTTCAGATTTAGACGGCCGGCGTGTAATAATTTGTACGGACTGCACGGATGATCCAATCGTCCTAATGTACGCGAATTGACCACCAGCCTATTATATCATGGAGGGCTCAATAGCTTTTCTCGGTTTTTCATCTTCCTTGAGATAGGCATAAGTCTCTTGAAGCAAATCTTTTGAAGACTTCTTGTTTGGCCGCCGTATTTCTTTCCGCCATTTTGTTTCTTGGTAAGCATGACCTCATTGCATTGTGGAAGAGTGGTCCATTTTCGTTTTATTGCTGAAACTCTTTTTAGATATTTCTAGTCTAATGGTAACTATGGAGCATTGCTGTTGGGGAAGTGCAGAAGTGATTCAAAATAATCTGATAAACTTCTACCAGCGCAAGAAAAGCGATTAGAAGAAGGAAAAAGAGTATTTTTACAGCTCCCAACGAAGTCTCAACTCAAGCGATATCTTCGATGGCTAAAGTCGTGTGGCCGACGTAAACACTTCACGGTAAATCATGTCACGAAGGACACTTATATAATTATATTGCCTGCATTGGCAAGGAGAAGCAGGACCAACAGAAGAGTTTGATGTGTCACAGTTTAAGCTTTTGTTTAGAAAACTACGAAACCGAAGCGAAAACTGCCACAAGAAAGACAACAGTAATGTACATTCCAGCGGGTAGAACCGAATCTCATCTAGTCAGTTTAAACACAATACACTAGACTAGTAGTATTCTCTATGTTTTTAAAAGTAGAACTAGGTTGAAGAGGAGAAACGGACAAAAAATAGCCTACTATACTACTGTTACTGTTCAGTTTAGTAGCTTGGAGGTCTCTTGGAGAAAATCTTCGAATTTCTCAATATAACATTTCTTACAAATAAATGCTTAATGTTGTGAACAATGTAGCGTACACTACCCTGCGATCAGAGCCTCCTTTTACCTCCTTAGCGGCGAGAGAAGGAAAGGAGACTCTGCAGAAATCGTGTAGTTCTATTGTTTAAGATTATGGATAATGAGATGCAAAATTTCGAGTTTTTAGCTGGTTAAACCGGTTTTGATGAGCGAGTCTGAATTAAGATATGTATCTGATGACCGAAACTGAGCCCGCGTTGTGAAGCAAGATGGCAGCATACAGAGCAGTTATTTGTCTTAGATGGAAGTTAGGAGATGGAAGTTATAGGTGTACCCCAATCATGATACATGTCAAAGATTTCAAGTATACGAGATCCAAGGAGAACCCCGCAGATGCATTTACTCGAGGAATAAATACAGAACGGTTACAAACTTGGGCAGCTGGACCCAATTTTCTACGCTCAGACGAAGTCTATGAAAGCAGTGAAAGTGATTGAAGAGAAGACAAATGCAGTAATGAAGGATACAGAAGCGAACTACAAGAGAAAGAACGCCACAATGAAGTAGGGAGTAGAAGTTGCGATAAAACTCAAGAAAATAATGATGAGAATGCTGTATTCAATCACCTTTTAACCTCGCGTTCAAGCTTTTCAAAGAAACGAAGAACATTGGCATATGTACGAAGATTTGCCAACAATGTCAGAAACAAAATGAACAAGATTTCCGGACCTTTAACATCACAAGAACTGAAAGAATCCAAAACAACACTTTCCAGATGATGCCGACAAGATTTTGAACCTAAGAATTTAGACAAGAAGCTAAGAGTCGGAACATATGAAGCTACCGGATTGCTGCGTGCTTATGGCAGATTAGAAAATACCAAAGCACTTCCCAAAGACATGCGTCAACCGATCATCATTCCGCGTAACTATCCACTAGGAGACCAAATACTCCGACATTTACATGAGAAACGAGGTCACTGCGGTTACAAGAGCTTGATATACGAAATGCGTAAGAAATTTTGGATGGTAGGAGTTCGTAGTTCCGCAAAACGTCTCACAAGAAATTGTGTCATTTGCAAGAAGCTTCGCAAGAGACCACTAAAGCAACTAATAGGACAGATTCCAAGCCTACGTGTACCAACAGGGTTACCAGTTTTCACTAATACAGCACTCGATATGTTTGGACTAGTCCAAATCAAGATGAACCGGAAAACGTGCAAGGAGGCCCAAGTGATAATCTTCACATGAATGACCACAAGAGCAGTACATCTAGAGCTAGTGTCAGACAAAAGCACCGACACTTTCCTGATGGTATTCAGACGATGTGTCTGTGCAAGAGGTCATCCCAATACGTGCTGGTCTGACTACGGAACCAATTTTGTTGGCGTGCAAGCCTATTCGAGAGAAATTATTTGTAATTGGGACATACCCCGAATTCAGAGCATCCTAACCTGCGACTTTAAGTGGGAGTTCAGTGTTCCCAAGACGAGTCACCAGAATGGAGTCGTCGAAAGTCTAATCAAATCCGTTCGCCAAGCTATTAATACTTGAAAGTGAAGACTGGGCCTACACAGAAGAACAGTGGCACACATTTCTCAAAGAGATAACCTACACGATGAATAGTCGCCCTCTCTATCCAGCCTCAGCTGTATCTGGGCCGAACCACCTATCACACCAAATAACATTATTAGTCAACACAATCCACCACCGATACTGGAAGAGAAGTCAAAAGTAAATCCAAGAAATCTGCTCCGTTCGTGTCAGAAGAGAATCTACGAATTTTGGAGGGCATGGATGAAGCATTTCGGGCCGAACCTGTTGCCTAGGAATAAGTGGTTCCGAATCAGAGAGAACATCAGAATAGGAGATCTGATTCTAGAACTCGAAACGCCACCTCGTAGGCGATGGGAGATGGGTATTGTTACTAGTACTTATCCTGGAAGAGATGGAATAATCATAAAGGTTCAGATAAAGACACCTCAAGGAACATATGACATACCTATCAATTAATTATGCTTGATAGCAACAAAGGAGGAATTGGGATAAAATTAGTAAATGTAGTTTCCTTTTAATTTATTAACCATTTTTTGTTAGTCATAAGCCTCCTAACTGGAGGAGGGTGTTGCAAACAATGTAGTGTGCACTAGAGACCAATTTACTTGAATAATTATTTTTTCAATTATTCTTGAGTTTTGAATTGATTCAGAGAACTGACAACAGCGGCCACAATGACAGGACTTAAGATTTTGAAAGGAGACAGAATTTCGAATATAAGATAGTGCAGAACTGTTTTCAAATGAAATAAACGAGGAGTCCTGGCGTTCAAAACTTGACACTTAATATATTCTTACAAATCAGTATGATGACAAAAAATAACATAAAGTTCGTTCCCTTACATACGAGAGACTTAAATATTATGGAATCCAAATGGGACACTACTGTTCAATTTCGAAGCAAGTATGTCGAATAATACTCTTAGCTTTGTTTCCAATGAAAGTAGGACGCGTATTTATTTTAAAACAAAGTGGCTATATGAGGGGTAGCCGCGCTAAAGATCATCAAAAGCCTAAATGAGCGCTAGTTTTCGATTCCAGAACTATAACTCTTCTTTCTGAGCGGAACAATAAATTATAATTTCTTGTAACGTGTAACTCTTTCAAACCTTGTAAGTTGGTAGCTGTGTGAAACAGCTAAAACGAATCTAAATATAAAGTGATTTATCAAAATAACAAACTTTCTTAAAGCAGCTGTTTACGAAAACTATAAGTATATTAAAGTAGGATATCTTGGCAGGAAACTATTTGAAAAATAGCCAAGTTCAACTAATAACATATACTATGACTTACTAAACAATACTGTATTACTTTATTTTATCTACACTAAACTTGCCGAGCCCTCAGATCATTTGATTTCGTAGTTTCTATTATTCAGGGTCGTAGCAAGCCTTGGAAAATTAACTCAGGGGAGGGGGGGGCACAACTGAGCACCAAAGGCGGCGCGATTCTTCTACGGGGATTAGGGGACATGCCCCCCGGGAAATTTTGAAAATAGATTGTTTCAAAACGTATTTCTTGGGTTTTAAACACCGTTTGAAGCAAAGTCAGAGTATCTAAAACATATACAATATTTTCCGTTTTCTCAGGCTTTGCATGAGTAGTTTCGTGGGCGACTGAACCGAGGAGGCAGGGGGGATGGGGGGTGGGGGACACTGGCCCCTCCAATAATTTGGCTGGGGGAACCAGGCCCTCCCAATATTTCTCTTGCTAACAACGTTAACACAAACTTTTGAACAGGAACTTCAGATTTTATGATGACCTACTAAAACTTCCATTGCCCCTTCCATTGCCCCTTGCTATGTCGGGGGCGTAAGCAAATTTTTGTCCAATCCAAATAGGCCAGTCATCAGTTGTCAGTTCGTGCTTGTCGAAAACTATTGTGAAGAAACAAAAATTTTAGAAATCGTAGCGTATATCTGACTGGTTGTCCAAGGATGCGATCTGTTCATGATGCAATCGAATATGGGGCAAGAAAGCTTCGTTACAAAGAAATTCGAACAAATACAAAAAGAAGTCATCGAGGCATATTTGGCCGGCAGATATGTGCTTGTTGTTTCACCAACCGGATTTCCACGTTGCCCCATTTGTCTTCGATTTCTTGCGACATGGGGGAAGAGAGGAATTGGGTTCAGTCTGTTTGGTGATCGTGCCGCTGTTGTCTTTGATGCGAGACCAACTGGAAGAAAAAAAGTCGATCCCTTGTGCTCAACTAGTTCAGCTTTAGCCCTGCCAAATTTTTCCCGTGTCTCCACAACTTTATTTATCACATTTGAATTTCTATCTGTACAGCTTCTGCACACAACATTTGTGCTAGTTCTACTTTGATCTAAACTCCCTCCGATCAGAGTTTCCGGCATCTCCAAACATGCTTTCGTCTTCACTCCACCAGCTCCAATAACTTGCGACGATTGTCAGCTTTTACAATATTATTGAGGCACAGAATAAAAAGAGCTTCTTTGAACTTTGACAAACTCGAGTAACAGGTTTTGTAGGAGTCAAAGATTTCGACTGCAAGTTTCCATTTTCTTTTTCCTGATCGTATCTAAATTCGACGTGAGAAAGCCAAGCAATGACAGCACAACAAGCGCATGTGCAGTGTTTTTGGTTTGTCAAACTCCGCCCACTTGTCATTTGATCGGGAGCACTGTACTGTCGCAATTTGTAATACTGTCGCAATTTGTAATAGCACCCTGTTGCAATTTGTAATACCTGTCGCAATTCGAAATAGCACCTTGTTGCAATTTGTAATAACTTTTTCAAAGTATATAATTGGCATATTAAAAGTCTTTCTGAACTATGTTATAAGTTTAAGCC
>JAOBRD020902472.1:0-12619 GCA_027575215.2 Hydrozoanthus sils | reverse complement strand
CACTTGTACATCATTATTGCATCATTCAGATACAATCTATCTTTAACAGGTAACCATTTCAGAGATTTGATTCCTTGTGAAATGTGGTCAAACTTTCGGAGTCCTAATACTATCCGTGCAGCGGATCATGAAATCTACCTGCCTGACATCAAACTTGACGGCCATTTGCTGCCGGGCCAGCATTAGTTACTGCCCAAGGATATGCAACAAACAGGAATAATTGTTTTATAAAATTTAATGAGCTTTCTGAAACCTTTGATACTTTAAAATGACCACCAGATTTTAATATTTCCACTTCGATTTTACAAAATACTTTCCATATAAGGTCATTCAGTCTATGAACTGATAACCAAGGTTGAGTGAACCAATATGAATGCTTACAACACAATGTTTGAGGTTGAAAATGTAAGAAATAAAATCAGTAGGGTTGGGTGCAGCATTGCAAGTCTAGGATGAGCTCTTTGTACCAGGTTGTTCTGGCAGGAAATTTTCAGTCTGTATTCCTTGAACTCTGACAGTCCTTTTAACAGATAAAATATTCTTTGTTTTAACAACCACAGGATCATTATGAGGAGATTCTTAGCGAAGAAGAGGTAAGTGTGACTGATTTACTACCAATATATTCAACAGTAACATAGCTATAAAATTAGTTATAATGCAATGATGCAATGATAATGAAAGTAGAAATGATTGACAATGACAGTGATAACAATGACAATGACAGTGACAGTGATAATAATGTATCAGTAAGATTGACAATAACAACAATGACAGTAACAGTGATAATAACAGTAAGATTGACAATAACAACAATGACAGTAACAGTGATAATAACAGTAAGATTGATAATAGCAACAACAATGATAGCAACAATGACAATGCAGTGACGTTGACAATGACAACATTAATGATAGTGACAATGATAATAACAATGATAATGACAATGCTAATAAAAGTGGCAGTGAAAGAGTTTGACAGCTTGTAAGCCAGTTTTCTTATTAACAGTGTTAATGAATTAGGTTCTTTTGGCCACTTGGTAAACAATCTGCCAAGTTTTCAAAATTGCGTTTGGCTATAGTACAAATCTGGTCTCAGTATCAGTCTCTGGTATCAGGGGGAATCTCAGCTGTTGCATAGCATTTGCTTTAAACATAAAAAATTTAGGGAAACTTAAAAATAAACTTAGTTAAAGAATCATGGTCAACCTTGATGCTTTGCAGATGTTTTGTTGACAGCATAATCAACTGGCCATACATTTTGTATGCTCATGGCACAAATTGTTCTTTTAATACGATGGATTATACTAAAATAGACACAGAGATTAGTGTAGATAAGCCTGAAGAAACAAGACCAAGAACCTGTTATGGGTCAACTGTGGCTGCAAGTAAATTTGCGCTTGTGGCAGCTGTTCAAGAAAGGGAGAATGAAGTTTGGCAACAAAATCAACAGTGCATGGCTTCTTTTAATATTTCACTGATCAGTTTGAAATAATGTTCTTAAAAGTCATTCAAGATCTGTGTTAATGGCACACTTTGATAGCTATCAGCAAGCACACATTCTAAAGCAATGGTCTATGTTAGCCCTCATCTTTCAGTGTAGAGATTGCATTAAAGGGGGAGATGATCTGAATAATTTTACTGCACAACTGACAATTACTTAGTTGATCCATCTAAAACATGAATTGTTTTGTTTGTTTCTTCCATAGCCTGACTGTGCCTTTCTCTGTCTCCACTGATTAAAAGTTTCTACAAAATGAAAACCCTGTTTATCTTTCTACCAAGCAACAAAAGGGAAAATGGTCAAATAGACTCACATAAAACTTAGAAATACTAAAATTTTTTATCGGACAGAAACACAGGATGGCAAAGATTTTTTGTCAGATTTTGACAAATGATTTTCACTTTTGAATCTTCAACTGCAACAAAATGGTTTCCTCGCCTTGCAAAGCATCACGGTTGATTGTGATTCTTTAAGGTAAAGGCAAACAATTATGAGTAGGTAAGAAGATATTATGTATAATAACATGGTTTTTGTTTATTTTATCAATCTTTTGTTTTTTATGGTAAAACAATTATAAATAGGTTAAATAGTGTAAGTATTAGTTTTGAATCTAATAATGCAAGCTTCTCTTTACCTAATGAACAAACAGTAGATATTAAAAGACATGTATGTAGATCATATAGTGAGATCATCTGGATTAGTGTAGTCCTGAGAAAGACTGTTGTCAATGTTAGTGACTGACATTTTCAACAACCTGTGCAGAAGTCATCTTCAGAGTAGTGCATCAGTTGAATACTGATATTCATAGTCTGATATGTGAATACTGATTGTTCCTGAAGTTAACAACCAATAGTCTGGTACATGAATAATGATTGGTCATTCAACAACCAATCACATTATAACTTAAACAACCAATCGGTATTTGTGTACCAGACTATATTAGTACTAAACTGTCACACTATTCCTCACTTGACTCTGAAGATGACTTCCACTCAGGTTGTCAAGACATCAGCCACTAACATTGAAACTAACCCGGATGATCTCACCATATCTTAATCTATGGTTACTTCTTGGTTCAAACCATTTACCAATTTAGACATGTGTGTCATGACCTCATGTATTACCAAATCAATGAATCTTCTCTTGATGTTGTATGTGTTATATCATAAATAGGTTTCCTGTACTGATTATTATTCAAGCACACACACATACACATATGTACACAGTCTCTGCTAGCAACATTTATTATTTAATTTTTATCAACTGAACTTTTACAGGATATGGATGATGGAACCTACAGTGATGCTGTAAGTGGGATCTTTTTTTAAATTGTATATAAAGCAAGAAATTTCATTGAACTAGAAAAATCCTATCCAGAATAAATAAGAATGGTCTTCCAGAAATAATTTTGGCTCTGCCTTGAGCTTCGGACAAGCCCTAGAGGTTTGCTGGGAGTAGGCTAGAACACTGACTCACACAGTTTTTTGTGACTGTGTAGGTGGGATCTTACATTTCAGATCACTTGTCAGTTCAAGAGACTGAGGCTAATGTATTCTTTTAAAAATATGCTCCCTTATATGTATAATTTGACATTGTCAACATTAATATTATTATTATTAATAATAAATTAATGTTATTAATATTGCTATTTTTATATTGTTACTGCTACAGTGGGACCCCACAAATATGTCACCTACAGGCCAGAAAAACATGGCCCAAATATCGAGGTGACTGTATTAACAAGATCTTTTTACAAGAAAAAGTATGGCCATTTGACCAAACAAAAAGTGACTGTTATAACAAGGTGGTCGTATTAATGAGGTGGCCGTATTAATGAGGTGGCCATATTAACGAGGTTGGCCATATTAACGAGGTGGACGTATTAACAAGGTGGTTATAAGGTGGGGTTCCACTGTACCTTGCTGAATGTTTTTTTATTAACCAGCTCCATTGAGGGGAGTCTGTTAAATTTGAATTGCACAAAATTTGTATTTATGATCACTTTTTCTTGGCAAAAAATAACTTTTAATAAGAGGAAAAACTTGAAAACCTTTTCTTGATTATTATTCAATGCATCTGTTTTTTAGGCACTGCTTGGTTTGGACACAGAGTTGTATAGTGAAGATGCCTGGATGTCTGTCTCTGTTAGCTTTAACCCTTACCAATGTGATCTCTCGCCACTCATGGTAAGAACTATAGGTAAACTATATAGCTACTTGTAGACCAAGAAAAAGTGCTACAGAAAGTCATTAACAACCGAAATTTTTGTTTCAAGGTTATATCCACTTCTTACATCAGATAAATTATTCTTTGAAGTTGTAGATGGCCCAAACAATCTGTCATAAAATTTTCTTCCCTTAGTCATTTCAGTCACCAAGCTGCACAGTGTATGAGACAGCAGTTGCTAAATTGGAGCAAACAAAAGGTAATCACTTGATATTAACAAAGTAGGGTCTTCAACAGGGCAGACAGGGCTCAAAGTTTACGACTAACTGGTCGCACATGCAACTTGATATCTTGATTGTGTGCCTTAAAAATCATGAGTGACTGCACTTGTGCACCTAAAAAGCTGGCTGAAGCTAGTCCTTCCTTACTTTACTGTGCTTATTTTCTGACTTGCAACAAAACAGATGTGTTACAAGTGAAAAAATGTGTATTTACCACAAGGTCGGGCCAAACAAATAAATGCACCACAGTTTAAAACTACTATGTTCAGTAAGAGTTTGAAAGAAACAAACACAGGATTAAAACAATAAAAAGAGGACACTTCTGTCTTACAGTACTCTCTGATTAACAACTGTTTATAAATATCTGAAACTTCTTTGATTTTCTTGCTCTCAGAAACCTTTGTTGTGCTCCTAAAAATTTGGCAGTGTGCCTAGAAATTTAGTCTCCATATCACCCGTGCAGCCAAAACCAGAATTAAACTTTGAGCTCTGGGAGGTATACATTGATATCTAGCACTAGACACAAACCCTCAGGAGGGTAGTTGTTTTACTATTTACCTGTCAGTAATTAAAAGCCTAAAGGGTGCAAATTTCTTTGGGAAAATCCAAAAATGGAATAATGATATTGTGTGAGATTACACAGAAGTTATTTTTTGCAAAAGAATTGCAAAATCTGAAAAAGGGATTCATTGTAGATTCTCTTTGGCAAAAGAAACAAAAAATCTAAAAAGGGATTTTTCCTACCTTGACAGAGCTGACAGTTTTTGGCACAAAGACCACCAGCCATTTTTCGAATCCTTTCCCAAAATCCATTAATCCTAAGAATCTAGGATCAGGTTGAAACCAATAAAACATCATTGTGAGTGAATTCACTGGATTCAAAATCCCCTTCTGGGTTTTCCCAAAGAAATGAAAAAATCCTTTTCAGCTTCAGATTCTTGATTAGGACTTTTCCCAAAGAAATGCACTCTAAACCTTCTTTTTATAGTTCTTTTGACAAATAATAATTGTCCCTTTTTCTGTTTTAGATTCAGCCGAAAAAGCATCTGAACCAGTTGAGGTACTTCACACAAACAGAAATGCCTGTATATTGTGTTTTCCAGACTATAACTAGCAGGTTATATGTTAACTTTACCATTAATCTACCGATTATGGGTTATCTGTTAGAATCTGAAGTTCTTGTAAAGCACTAAACATGGAAGAAGTGAATGAATAAGGATAAGTATGCTGGTGCAGGTTATCTGAGTGTTGACTTTGTTTCTCTTAGTCATAAAAATGTGGGGGTGCGAGTTATTTGTGGTGTGTGTTATTGTCCGGAAAATATGGTATTTAAAATTTGATTGATTTCATTAACACATATCTGTGTCTAATAGGACTTTTAATACCTATGTTATTGTATAACCTTACTATTTAATAACTGTTTTGTATCTGATATTTATTGTCATACTATGTCATTAGATGTCCAATGTTAATATTTTGTAAGTTTATGGTACAGTACATTGAATGTGAAAGTTGTATAATGGATTTGTAGGTGTTAAAGCTGCAGGAGGCAATAACTCTATGTAAAACCTCTGAACGGAATATCAAGTAAGAAAAGATTCTAGTAATTTTTTTATAAATATAGATCTTGTGAGGTTGTGAGTGTTTTACTGTAAAATATACCACTTTTAGATTTCATATGAAACTATATCTGGGATATGTCGAGTCAACATATTTTCCATATATTCACTAGTGAAGATATTGCTGATGTCATTTCTTTGTTTTTTGGGGTTTTTTTATTTTCCAGAAAAACACTTGAATCTATATAATAAAAAGAAAATAACACAGTGGCATATACTTAAAAAGTCTATCTCCTCATGGAAAAAAGATTTTGTTGCTCACCGTGAAACCTCTTTTCCTCTGGGAGATAAACTTCGTAAAATGTTCATGCCACCATGTAATATTCTCTATTTAAAAACTGAAAACAAAAATCGCATCGAGGGTTGCAATTTTTAGCATATTAACCAAATGATGTGTCTTTAAATTGAGTTCAGCCTGTTCAGATAATCAAGGATGCACTGTAGTGGAATTTGACAGAATTGAGTTACGAATCGTTTACTGTACTTGTAACAATGCAGGTGGGTTGAAGCTCTTGAACAAATGTCTGGTCTCGTTATTCCATACTTGGTAAGTGTTTCAGTATAATAACAGTTATTTACTTTTTCTAGAATGCAACAGGTGTTTTATGTTTTATAAACCTAAAGTGTAGATTCCAATTTGTTTTTAGAGAAACTGTTGTAAACTCTGCCTTTGGAATCATATGAATGTCATGGTTATTCAACCACATCTTCAATAGAGAAAAAAATTAGTATGAGTATGTGACAAGACTCAAGTATTATGATAAGGATAATAACGATAATTCGGTATTGGAAGCAATAGTTTCTCTCTAAGGAAAGGTTTACTGTTCTTATAAGATACTGCTTAGAATTTCCATGGAAGAAACTTAACAAGGCCAAAATTACAGCTCAACAGTCTCTGTAAGGTAGGAAACAAGAACAATAATATAGGCTCAGAATTTAACCCGGTGTTAGTGCTAATCGGCCAGTGAACAATTTGGCCCAAGTGTAAACCAGGTTTAACAGTTTTACAGCATCTCACTTAACATCATGAACACTGATTACCACTCTAGCATTATTTTAATTATTACTGTTATTATTTTATTTTAGGCTCATTTGTTAACAGCAGAGGAAAAGAAAAGTAAGTTTTTACATACATTCAAGTTACATAATTTGTCTAAACTGTGATTTTGCATGAACGTGAAGGAAACTTTTAATTGATATAAATTTTGAGACTAGAAAAAAAGCTGTAAAGATTGTTTTAAACTTTTCTCAATTTAGCATGAAAAAGCATGTCTATGTCAAATAATTATGATACTCTCTTTGTATAGACGATGAGCTTTCTAGCATACTCTCATATTACTCAAAAACCCAACCAGATAGTTATTACTGCATCTAGAAAGTTGACATATAGGAATTTGTTGTTCTTTTCAACATTAATATAAGTTCAGAATTTTGTTGTAGATCCTGTAATAATGTTAAATTTAAGGAAAGAAAAAATAGTCTTGTTTTCTGCGGTTTCTGGAGGGATTGTTCATTAGGTCTCTAGCTGATTATGTTGTGATGAAATGTTAATAATATGTTAATACTGTATATATTTGTTGTAACAGTTGTTCTTTATTTAATATCCCTGTCTTCAATGAAGCCGTTCCTTTTTGTGAACATCGCTTTTCCACTCCCTCTTATTCATTTTTGCTTTTGCGTTTTTCTTCCTCTCACCTTTTACTTGTTCTGTGAAAATATCAGAGCTAAAATTTAACTGTCCGGAACCTGGAAGCTACCCACAGTTTCATATGATAATTAACATGGCATAACATAACACTAGTTTTGTAGTGAATATTGTTAAGTTAGTTTTTTAACACTTTTATGTTATGATTAAAAACTTCTTGGCATTATTTGTTGTAGGGGTTATGCAGTGTTTGGTGGAGTTTGCTGTGTACTCATTGACACTTGATTCTGCTAGGAAGCTACCTCTTGCTGTAAGTACAACACTATGATTCTGGTAGGAAGCTACCTCTTGCTGTAATTGCCACTGCATAATTCTGCTAGGAAGCTACCTCTTGCTGTAAGTACCACTGTATGATTCTGGTGGGATGCTACCCCTTGCTGTAAGTACCACACCATGATTCTGCTAGGAAGCTGTCTCTTGCTGTAAGTACCACAGTATGATTCTGCTAGGAAGCTACCTCTTGCTGTAAGTACAACACTATGATTGTGGTAGGAAGCTATCCCTTGTTGTAAGTAACACACTGTGATTCTGGTAGGAAGCTACCTCTTGCTGTAACTACCACAGTATGGTTCTGCTAGGAAACTACTTCTTGTTGCAAGTAACAGTATGGTTCGGCTAGGTAGCCACCCCTTGCTGTAAGTAATAACCCCCCAGAGACCAATAATGACCCGACCTTGACCAGTGTTAATAATTATCAACAGGTGAACATCAGGATGTTGAAAGCTGGTTTAAAGCTTGTGTCTGTGCTCTGCACCTGTGGCCAAGAGATTGCAAGTTTTGTTCTGGTAAGTTCAAAGTCTCTTCCGTGTCTTATCTAACTACAACTAGCACACGTAAGCCGAACATGACAGAGTGCTGCTTCTTTACACTCACTTTGATAAACAAACGAAGTTCCTAATTGAAGTTATTTTGTTTCAGGTTGCACTGAATACATTTAAAGTGAGTCTGAGTTCTATCAAACTCTACTCAGTTGAACTATCTAGATACTTTGACTAATACGATTCCTAGTAATTAGTCTTGTTGAAGTTCTTTTATATAAATACATTTATTTAACCTTTTAGCCCCACCCAGTTTATCAACATATAACTTCTCCTTACTTAGCTCATACAAAATAGTTCATTTTGTGTTGAGAACATGGAAATTGATCAAACATAGAAAACTACTGAAGATGAAAAGCAAAATTCTCCTAAACTGAAAACTTGAAAAACATGGGTTGGTTGAGATTTAAACAATCAATCAATCGTTTTATTGGCCCAGTTGCAGTTTCCCAAAACTGTGTGCCGTTTGGTGTATTTTGGTCTAAAAGAGTTTAAAACTTTAGTTTTTTTCAGTGTTATTGCCATTGGCATATTTTTCTCACCATTGTCATCATGACATCATTAATATTGTTGTCATTAATATCGACCCTTATCACGCGAAAAATTTACTAAATAATTTATATAAAAAATTGTGGCCAGCACCAAAATCAACGCATCAGTATTAGTTTCGTAAACACTTCCGAATAACTAAATAAATGTAGATCTAAAGTTTTTAAACTTGATCTTCTGCCCTTATTTCTACAGAGAAATGTATGGGAAAAACATGCAAATGAGGCTGGAGAGCGATCGCCATACTTTTCTTTGGAAAATTATCCAGTTTCAATCTTTCATATCTCCGTCAAAATGCTGCCAATCTTAATTAAACTTTGCAGCTTTTCTAATATTATAAGTGTGCTGAAATTGACTCTGGGCATGTTTCCCTATAAACTGAATATGTTTTTGCTCATTGCAAGCTTGATAACGGTCCCTTGTTGTTGTTATTATTATTATTATTATTATTATTATTATTATTGTTATTGTTAACTATTATTACTTATCCATTTTTATTATTAGGATGCAGGAGTACAAGAAATGTTGTTTGAGTTGTTGAATACTGACCACATGTCTTCATCCATGAAACTTCTTATTCTACAAGGTAAATTGTTTATCGCTCTATAACTATGCTGTTGTTCAAAAACCATTTAAACTTTCTTCTGTTTTCCTTGACCCTTTTGAAAACTTCAATAACCTTATGTTCTTGAAAAGTATGGTACCAAATTAGTTAATTTGCTGAATGAAGGGTACCTGTGAAAATTATATCAAGGGAGTTGGTTCTGATTGTTTGGTATTACTTTACAAAGGTATATTCCCTTCTTAATTTATAAAATACCATAGTAACTTTTTGTTTTTTCATGTCTCGCCCTGTCATCAACAAAGTTCAAAAATTTGATAATACTTGTAACATTCTACCAGACTCAAAACACCAAACGATTAGTAATGATAGCAGATAGTTTGGATGTTTGTAAGTTTAACTGATATTCTAAGAAACGCTAGAATTACTGTTTGCTGATGCACTCAACACGAATAGTCAGGTTTCAGTGACTAGTCTTTCTTCTTGTATTCTGTACAAATAAAAAAAATTACCTTAAAAGTGTAAGCTCAAAAGCCGTCAGCTAGTCCTTCACCAATGTCTGAATAATTGGTGGGTTAAAATTTTAAAAACTCTGGTTATGAAAGTTAACGCTATTAAAAATGAATCAACATTTTGATGTCCGCCTGACACCATTATCAAGATAAAACTGAGTGTGGAATAAAATTAGCTAGTTAATATACAAAGTTGAAATACAATCATAGTTAGAATACACTAGGGACGAACCAATTGGAAGTTAAAGGATAAAATCATGAAGCGAAGCGAAGTAAATAAAATCTTAAAACAACTTAGAACTAATTGAATCTTTTTGTTTGTTTAAACTTGGTTTTAAATCACGAATACAAAACAACTCAACATAAGACAGTCCCACTTATTTTTGCAGTCTTTTTTAAAATGTTAAAATGATTTGAGAGGCCAAGAGTATCGTTTCTGTGTGTCTGCATGATGGTGGTTTTGCCTTTATTCATTTAAGCGCAACAGGTTTAGCCGACATACTGGCCAGCCTCAGTTTAATCTTGATAATTGTGTCAAGTGGACATCGAAACGACGACTCATTTTTGATAGCATTAACTTTAGAACCAAAGATTTTAAAAATCAAACTCTTAATATGGTTGTTAAAATGTAAGTCCGCCAAATACAGCCCATAAATGTGCACATGTGTTTTCGAACAGTTGCTTTGAGCCCTTTCCTAAAAATATCAGTTATCATCAAAAAGTGAAAACGTACATTCTGTTCTTTTTTGACGTCTCTTATTAAAATCTGTTTTAATAGCTCTTGATAGCACAACGGATTGTCAGGTTGGAATGGAATTATTCATGGGATGGGCCCAGAGTTTGAAGGTAGGAATGTACTCGGTCAGTAAGTGTGTCTCATAAGCTAGCCAGCAGAAAAAACATTCAATTTCCTATAGGAGTGAACTTGTTGGAAATTTTGTGCAATAGGATCACTCCAAAAAAGATAGTGGCTGTATATTTTACCACAATGCATTGCGAACCTTACATCGCCAAAATAAACTCAGGGAAGATGACAATTCACTGTATGGCAAATTTGAGGTTTACAGATTCTCAATATGCGTTTTTATGGCCCATTTTAGAGGTTAATGTGCTAGAAAAAGATGGCGGCAGTACATTTTACCACAATGCATTGCGAACCTTACATCGCTAAAATAAACTCAGGGATGGTGACAACTCACTGTATGTCAAATTTGAGGTCTACAGATTCTCACTATGCGTTTTTATGGCTCATTTTAGAGGTTAATGCGCTAGGAATTATGGGTAAATGTACAAGTCGCCACCAATTTGCCTAAGCATGGATTAAGTTTCAAACGAAGACAGTCGTGACTGGAATGTTAGTCTCACGGTTGTGTTTTTTAATTTGATGGTTATCGGTTTACATAAAATACTGTAGCTCTTCTTCAGGGTTAGAATAAATGGTTCTGAAAGTGGTCTCAAATTTTGTGCATACATACTATGTGTGCCTCCTCACTAGTCATTGCAATAGTCCAGAGTTCACACAGTAAATAAAGTCAAGGAATTTTTCAAAAGCATAAATTTTCCAGGCCAGGAAAATTCATGGAGTTTGGGTGAAATGGCCATTGTCATGGAAAAGCCATGGAATTTGGGGAAAATGGCCAACGTCTTGGAATTTGGGAGAAATGGCCAATATTGTGGAAAAGGCTTTTATTAAGTGTTTTGCTCTAATTTCAGTAACTTTACGCTGTGTTTCAGTGTTCAGAATATGTAGTTGGCATGTAAAGTTTGAGTAGCTTGTTTTGGGTTATTTTGTTTCTCAATATTTCTGGTTTATGGAAAATGGCATTTGGTTCTTCAAAGTCATGGAATTTCATTCCTCATTCTAGGTGTGAACCTTGTAGTCATAGGATGGTGATATACACTAGCTATAGTAGCCTGTTTTGTTGGGGTGAATTCTTCGTTTTCTCAATATTTCTAGGTTATTAAAAATGATATTTGGTCCTGGAAAAGTCGTGGAATTTCATTACTCATTCTAGGTGCGAACCCTGTAGTCATGGGTAGCGAAATTTTCTCAACCACTCTGTTAAGAAACTACATAGGGTACAGTAGCGACATTAACTTTCTCCAATTTCAGGATCAGGGTCAGGACCAAGAGGTTCAAACTGTTGGAAGTGATGACCAGCAAGAAAAGGCCAGCTGTTATCAGAGGCTAATCCAGTTTCTTCTGACTTCACAGGTGTATAGCTGACTAATGACAGTCATTCCAATCATTAATTTCTTCCAACCTAAACTTTAAAGCATCTGCTGATGATACGAATAATCTTTAATAGCAAATAATGTTTATTCATTTAGAATCTTTTGGCTTATGTTAAAAGCAATGAACACTTTAAAGCCCTTTTTTGCGGTAGTACTTTAGATTATAAGTTAATGTGAACACGTTTTAATCAATGTATTAACGTCCATGCAATTTCTGTTAATATTGGCAAGAGTAGATAGTAATGATGATGATGATCATAATAGCAGTGATAAGATAATGAAATTGATAACGATGATGAGGAGGAGAATAGTAATAGCAGTGATTATGTAGTGTTGTCAACATTCTCTAAAAGACCAAAGACATTGCTCGGAAGTGATTGGTTGGGTTTTTTTTGTTGTTTTCTACTTTTACTGTTCATCACGTGTAACATGAGTACTACCTTAAGGCGGGCTTAACCTAAACTTTTGTTGGATAGTGAGGAGGTTGAAGAAGATATTTGAATGAGAAGAAATTTGAGTAGAACCGCCAAACCGTTCCTCCATGCAAGGGACTAGTACAACTTTGGTTTGAGAACGGTTTGGCGAATTTATATCGAATATTAACTTCGAAATTAATTTTTAAACTTCCCAAAAAATCACCAATTTAAAAAATCTCTTTAAAATTACCAATCT
>JAOBRD020902365.1:0-12620 GCA_027575215.2 Hydrozoanthus sils | reverse complement strand
TGTCTGATAAGTGCTGTTACACTCTTTTCTGTTGCAAGATCTATTGAAATGGCACAGTCTCGTGTCATGTTCACCTCGGTGGCAAAAGACAATCTCTATATTTGATTGACCCATAATTTCTCAAACCAAGGCTCATTTCACATTCCATGGTCAGTCATAAGAGGAGCCTTGACCATATAATGGGAAGACATTTATTATGAGATCTTTAAATAGCCTTTTTGCAGCTAGGGGCCATGTGACCACAGCTTTGTTATATCAAGCAGCTATGACAAAATGGTGTCCAGAAATGGAAAGAGCAAGTTGACTTCAGTAAAAGAATAAAGTTTCAGCTATTGACTTCAAATATACAAAAAATAACAAGCAACTTTTAAGTTAGAAATTTGGGAAATCTTTTGAAATTTGCAGTTGGTGTTAATTCAATTCTTTACAACCTCGTTCTTGAGTTAAACTTTCAAAAAATTATGTTATCTAAAGCGAGGCCAGTAGGGCTAATTTGAATGCACACAAACTGGGAAAAAGGTCTATGCCTCAATAATTAAAAAAGTAAGCATTTTTACAGTATGCAACTGTATTATATGGGTCTGCCATTTTCTGTTCAATATGTGTTTTTTTTTCTTGCGTTCATTTCATTTATATAGCTTTGGGCGAATTAAAGCGCTTTCTGAGTTGCAGCACGAAAAAGCAAATCTCCCTTAAATACTTTTTCGCACTGCACCTCGGAAAGCGCTTCAACTCGCCCCAAAAGCTATATAAATGTAATAAGTTATGACTACCAGATAAAAGAATGTAGAATGAATGATTTTGTTACATTTTAGGAGCAATGATATACAAAAGTCAAATTTCCCATATTTATATTGTTTATAAAAACACGGTTGGCGTTCAAGTATCGTGACGGGAGCGTAGGCTACCTGTGAAAGAACGAGCAAAAGCTAAAATAAGTCTCCTTATAAATCTAAAAATCATTCAAAAAGGTTTTTTTTTATGCTGAGTAGTTTTGTTATAAAATATACTGGAAAGTTTTGCAATAATCGCAAAAAGATGGGAAAAGGAAAAATAAACAGGAGCGAGTGGAGTTGTAGGCGCGCTTTTATGGCATCCTTATTAAGTAAACAATTCCATATAAGGATCGGCCAAGTGGCGTCAAATTAAGCAGGCGCAGGTCAACGAGACAATGTGACCCGCGAAGATGAGGCGAAATTAATCAAGATATCGAAGTTATAGGTTTCTATACTCTTAATAGATTATTGATATCTTTTAAATAACAGTTTCACTATGAAACGTCTTTTGAAGACTTGCAATAAGACGTTCTAGCTACGATCAAAATGAGGATAACTCGTCGTGGAATTACGCATGGCAAACACTCGGCATTTTAATCTGTAAGTATTTTAAACCATAGATATTTACCAGATTTTGACCTTTATCAATGCAATCCATTTACAACATATTAGTTCAATCAGTTCTTAACTGATTATATTTTCACTTTACACTTCACCGAAAACGGGCAAACTATAGTGCAACGAATATCAATGGAAGTGGCAAAGCCAAAGGAAATCAAACGTTCTCTCACAGATATCTCAAGGTTGCAGCAAGTCTAAGGGAATGGTTTTAAATGTAGACAGTTTCCCATACAAAGTCATAGTTAAAAATTTTAAAATCGAAAATATTGGGGAAAAGTTCACCTACCTTGAGTGCACCTTGTGTTTGTATCTTGTGTGTATTTTGGGTGCGATTGGAGGTGAGTCAAGTCTCAAAGTAGATGAACTTTATTTCCGTACTATTTTCTATTTTAAAATTTTAATTAAATCTATAAAACTTTGTATGGGAAATTGTCTACATTTATAACCATTCCTTTAGACTTGCTGCAAGTTTGGTGTGCCTGTGGTTCACTTGGCAAAATTTGTGTTTGCAAACAGTCCATCCGGCGG
Source organism: Hydrozoanthus sils (assembly GCA_027575215.2). NCBI lineage: Eukaryota > Metazoa > Cnidaria > Anthozoa > Zoantharia > Hydrozoanthidae > Hydrozoanthus > Hydrozoanthus sils. The sequence continues at coordinate 10,695 of JAOBRD020902365.1, read as the reverse complement.
TTAGTGTCGGTTGAGAACATCAGCGAACCGCGACCCTTGCAGCGAATGGTTGTGTTTGGCTGATTGTTGCTCCTGGATCTTCTTTTCTGTGTGTTTGGCACATAACAAAAAAGAGGCTGAGGCGTAACTATCCAGACTTTTGGGGTTGTTGTGGCCAGTTAATTGTGCTACAGTAGCAATCAGCAACGTTTCATTGGCGGTTTTAATGCCAGGGTGGTTTACAAATAGACCCGTTTTACGCGAAAATATATTAAACATATCAAGAAACTTTGGCAAGTACCAATTCAGCGCATCCGTATTAGCAAACTGCAAAATTTTGTAAACATTTCCCAAAAACTAATGCAGATATGAAGTTTCGAAACTTGATATTGCAGGAAAGCGGAAAAATACATCGAGCGGCGAAGACAGCCTGTTCACAGGCCTACTGGCTATAGAGAGAGTATGGGAAAAACATGGAAACGACGCTGTACCTGTCCACCTTATTTTTCATTGGAAAACTATCCAGTTTCAAAGCTTTATATCTCCATCAAGTTGCGGCCAATCTTTATAAGCCTTTGTTGTAACCTTACTACTATTAATGTGCTGAGATTGACTCTGGACTTGTTTTCCTGATAAACATACATTTCTATGCCATGCGAGCGTGATAAAAGTCTTATGAACGTAGTATTTTCTAGGGGCTATGGTAGTCAGTCCGGTAATTTTTAGGGGTTGTTAAAGTAAATCCTGTGTTTAACCAAGGTCCTGGTATTTTTTTAGACTGCTTATAGTACCCTTTTTTATCAAAAGTGCTTACTGAACAAGAAGTTAAGACAAAAGTCCTATTACGCTCGCGCCTTTAACTGACTGCATATCACGTTCAGTGCAACACGGAGGACTGATAATTAGCGCCGACCCGCTCGCTATCTAGAGAAAAATGTTAATTATTAATTGGCATTTTTGGGTAATTTTAAAAACCGAGAGGTATTTCTTATGGTGGAAAAATGTCATGCCTTTGTATTTTTTAGGGTTTTTGGGGACTTTTCCGACGGTAATCCCTACTTTTTTAACCCCGTAGTACCCCCCTCCCGGGGATTTCTCATCTGACCTTGTTGGTGTACGTACCAACAGGTATGAACAGTTTTACGGGAGGTCTTGGTCCACCATTTTCAAATACACAATTTTAGTCGAAGCTGTTCGAATGGCAGAGCTATGAGACGAATTGCCCTTCAACTGACGTTAACGGCCACCAATGAGCGACTTTTCACAACTGCATGGGTAAGTAATTGCCCATATAAAACTTAGCTGCTCCCCGTAATGCAATTTCCGCAAGTAGCCGCTACTGTGAAAGATATTTCCTGGGTTACCTGTGATAAGCCCAGCGAAGGTCTATAACTTTTTTTTCCTTGGTCGTCGTCGACCAGACAAAATTTCTTTCTCAACAATAATTCCTTATGGCGCCAGCATAAGCACATGTTTTGGACTCACAAGGTTCATTTCTTGCTCGATCGTGGTAAATGAAAAAAGAAGAAAATTTTAAATGTTGGGAAACGAGATTCCTATACGCTCAAATAATTTACAAACGCACACTATGTTAGCAGTAGACCCAAACTAAAAAATGGTCATGAGCGTATATTTCGGAACGGCTCGTTTCGTAGACTCAAAACCGACCGAGAAGGACTGGCAGAGAGGAATACGTCTTTCGCGCTGAAACACAGTGGCGGGAACGGCAAGCCGCGCGCGCTCCACAGTCAGTGCTCAGTTCAGTTTAAATTCGCGATTTCAAGTTAGCTTTATACCATTTTATATCTGGCTTGCTTTGTTTTGCACCTAATATGAACAAGTTAAAAAGTATTTGAGAACTAATTTTGGTTAGCTACGTTGATAATATTCTTTCCGAAAATAAGTTTGTTCTTCTCTACGATGCCCATGGGCTATACAATAAAAAAAAACAGATTTTAGCTACAAAACATATGATTCTTTCGACCTTGACAGCATCGGTTCTGCAGATTGCAAAATAGAGTTTCGTATTTAAAAAACAATTATCCACCGTCTTGCTCAAGTGCTGGGAAAATGTAAGGAAAGTCTGTTATCCCAATTTTCATCGCAAAATCTGTTATCACTGCTCCCCAAAGGATTATGTTGTTTTTCATCACTTACACTGACGCAAGGCAATACCCAGAATGCGGAGCTCCTCGTTTCAAAAATAAACGGATAGCCAATAAAGAAGTTTCTTTATCTACCTCTCGGGCCCCGGTTTACCAGATTGTTTGGCCCTTTAAGGCGGGAGTTAACCCAAACTTTTGTTGGATAGTGAGGAAGTTGAGAAAGATATTTGAATAAAATCAGCAAACTGTTCCTTCTGGCAAGGGACTAGTACAGCTTTTGTTTATTACTTTGTTTCATTGTAAAGACGCCACGGTCGTTCTGGGAACGTTTCTCGAAGTTCTCTACGTGCTGACGTCAGCACTAAAGAGGAATACCATATTCAAAGTTACAGCGTTGTTTTCCAATATAAATGACCAAAAATAGCATAGTTGATAGTGGAGCTCACCACGGGAGGTGGTACCGTGGGTGGGACTCTGCGGAGACTCTGCTCCGTTAACCTACACTTCAATGAGGGGAGCAGAGAGGGGGAGCTCTATTTACACAAATTTATAACTTTTTTTGTCAGCAAAAAAATCTAACACTATAGTGATGATTTGGAGAAAATGAAGTACTCATTGGGACGAAAATTCGCGACAAATCTCAGATCTGTAGAGACTAAAGAGTCCAACTCGCTACAGCCGCACTAGAAGATCGTGGTGGATGAATTACAGTTTCTGATGATATTTTGACATATGTTCGCTTAGAAAGGTAAAATATAATTTTAACTTTATACAGTCTTAAGAAGTTTCTGATGAGTCAACAATGTTTTGACGTCTCACCTTGAAGTGTGAAATCTTTAAAGTGTTCAACTCTGTTGGTTCAGGTAGGTACAAGGCATGCACCAGGACTATGTTTGAAAACCAAGATGAGAAAATGTAACCAAATAGTCGTCCACATATACTACCGCCAAATAAGGTTATCAAGATGTATACTTTATGTTAGCCATAGTTATACGAGCCTTCTAAATTGATTGGGGTGAGAGAGGAACTTAGTTTCAAAAGCAATTTTCAAGAAATATATAAGATCTCTAATTTATGATAACTTTCACAAAATATTAGAGATTAGTTATAATTTCTGTACGAGTTTATTGCAAGTGTCTCCGCAAGATTTAACCGTTGCTTCCTGGAAAGCGGGCACAAGCTTCGGCAATACCCAAGGGGTTACCAAAATCCTAAAACAAATGAAAGCACGGGGCCGACAGACACAGAATGTCGTCCACAGTCGCTAACCCAAGAAATGGTGTTGGAACGGGCCGAGCTGTACATGGTGGCTGGTTAAAGTACTTCACAAGTTCTTTTAGCAAAGACATACGCTACAAAGGGAAGCTATGCCTTTTTGCAGCTACCTGGATACGATCGCACCACCCAGGCACATCAGACCCCATGCACACGTTAACAAATCGTTATCGGTTTGTTTGCAGGCAACTCTGATCTTGATTAATCTCCGGCTCTACAACAGGAAGTGGAGTTTGGTCGCGAAGAATGGTCAAGTAACATTGACAGTAAGTTGTTCTTTTATCAAACATACGAAATGACCAATAACACCAACTGATATATGTTTGCTTTAATTCCTTACACCATGTATCTGTCGGTGTTTTGAACAAACACTCGAGCGTTTTTCCAAAAGCTCAAATTGCATGAGCCTTATATGTCGAAACTTTTTGAAAACCCCACTCGTGCAAATTATTTCGAAATTGAACGAGAAAATTCATGTGCTTACCTATACAGATCTTTTCAACAGATACTTGAGTGGTGCTATTACACTGCGTTTTCGGGAAGCCTCTAGAGCACTTGTGCTGCTGGGCCGTTAAAGATAAATGTAATATAAGAGCAAGGTTAAGTGATTGTTCAGTTAAGTAAAACAAGTTACTAAATGTGTTTTCTTGAGGCTGATTTCAATGAAATGTTTCAGATCTGGACGACGCGTGTTTGTAAGGCCTCGTTAACGACTCCAATCTTCTGACTGTACGGACAAACAAACGTGTCACGTTAATCTGAGACGGAGTTGGTGGATGTCATTAAATTCTACGCCTTGGTGCTTCCCGGTTTCGAAAATGTTGTTGATGCATAGGAAATGGAGAAAAAGCTATCTCGTCAACAACGACAAATCAGAAAGTTTCCACCTCTGCAAGATTGCAATCCAACACGAGACGATTGTCTAAACGGAAAAAGAAAATACTATCACATAAAGCGTTCCCTGTTTCCAAGTTTCTACGCGCCAAAACAAGTCAATGAAGATATTTGGGCGCACCTACGTACGACAGGGACAGGGGGCGAAGGATGGAACATCGAACTCGTCAGTTTTCTCTTTCTTCAGTTTGTCAGCTGGCATTTGCACTTCTTTCTTAGGGAGAGTGCAATATTTTCGATTCTGTGCCACGACTTCCAAAAACAACACCAGTACTTCGCTGTGGTGAGATCCTTCATGGGTCGAATTCGTGAGGAACAGTGATTTTTGGGGTGTTGCGGATGACCTTAAGGGTAACATTTGTGTTGTTCCAGTTCATCAGTTATCACAACCAAAAGTTACTGAACAAGAAAATAACAGGTTTTTTCTCCAGTAAAGTCAGAAGAGAAACAAACACTCATGTTCCTTCTGATAATCGTTTCGAGCTCAATTCAGAAATAATTACACCCATCCACCCATCTAATATCTGTATTACCAACTATTGCGCGGTTTTTTTTGAAAGATTGATCTTCATACCTTTTGAATAAAAAACTATTAAACCCGTGTAAGTCTGGGTTTAGAGCACTTCACTCTACTGTAACAGCATCACTAGGTTTAAATAACGATTGGTGCTTCAATATTGATAAGGGGATGATCAATGCAGTTATTCTGACCGACTTAAAAAAAGCGTTCGGTACTAATAATCATAGTCTTATATTGAAAAAGCTCGAATGCTTTGGAGTGCTTTCTGGTTCGTTGGCTTTGTTTAAATCATGTCTATCAATCAGAACGAAGCAGTGCGAAACGAACTTGGTTTGTTAGAAATTATTTTGTAAAAGAAGAAAAATGTCGCTTATTTAGTAACTTTTGGTTGCCGAGATATTAAGCTTGAACTCATAAGTGGAAAGTTCACAAAACAGCAATTATTTCTTGAATTACTCGACCAATGATCCTAAAACTTTGCACGATTGTTAAACTATAACCCAACAAACAAACACACCTTACACAAATAGCTGCTGTGTTGCAATTTATCCAATTGGGCTCCCCCTATTACGTCACAACTTTCGGGTAATTTGTATATTTGAAAAACCTTAATATCTCAGCAACCAAAAGAGTTAACTGCAATGAAATAAGAGACATTTTCCTTTTTCAAAATCCTTTTTAAGAATCAAGTTTTATGTTTCATAAACATGATATATACACTTTGAAGTAGTAATGATGTTTAAAAAAGTAAAACGTTAAATGGCATGCTCCAGAGTATATTGAAGATATTCTTGGCCAACATATAGGAAATCAGGTTTATAATCTACGTGTTTATTGCAAAAATATTGCAATACCACCAGCAAAAAAAAAAAATATGTTTGCCTTCGCTGGAGCAAAAATCTAGAATTCACTACTAAAACGATCTAATTAAGAATTCCCTTACACATTCGTAAAAAACTGAAGCATGTCGATCTCTCCATCACAACATGATAACTTTGGTTTCATTTTTTGTTGAAGTTATCGACAAAAGCTATCGCACGAATTTGTACATAACAGAGCTGATATCAATGGGCGAATTATTGATTTTCTCTGAAGCGTAAATGAAGTTACCTGAGTTACAAAAACGGAAAAACAAAGTTTCAAAATGAACAGAAACACAAAAAGGGTCAACCGAGTTACAAAAATGTAAATGGGAGTTAAAAGACATTACGATATATCTAAAAAAACCGAGTTACAAAAAGAAAAAACAGTTACAAAAATTAAAAACTGAGACACAAAAAGGAACTTGTATTTGGGGAGGGACTACGGGACACAGGAATACAGGGTACGGGATACTTATTTGGCGACGGACTACGGTATTTTGTCTGGGGAGGGACTTCGGGACACGAGATATCTAGAATCAATAAGACCCCACGTTCCGGGATACCAATTACAAAGTATTTGGAGCTGTTAGGATAAACCCACTTCCCATAGAGGAGCTCCATTGAACGTTACCTGATTTCTCTAGTCTTATTCATTTATACCTTCAGCTGTTGTTATTTACAACCATCGGCGAGGTGTTAGTCGGGAAGGACAGGCGGCTACAGTCAGATCCTCGTACACCATCGGAGGTAATCCAAAATTGAACTACGCGCCTGACTATTTTTCCTCGCGTAAAATAAATATAAAATACTGTGAAAACTGCAAAGGTCAGCCATAACAGTTGTTCCACCAAGACTCATGAATTGAAAACCCCAGTTTGTGCAACTAAACAGCTAACTCGGCAAAATACGAAGCAATTACACAATTACATAGAGTGTCCAACAGTGGCTTATATGTGAGTACAATATTTTAATTAAAAAATCGAGTAAGACCTTGCCACTGGACGCTTGGAATTTCTACATTGTATTCCCAAAAAGAAATGTTGCCTTGGAACACCTCGGGTTGGAAAGATGGTCATAAAACGGCTAAAAAATCGATCTGGGAGTTATTCAAAAAGCACGTTCGCACGAATTGGGACAAGTTGTTCTGAAGATTACCTGCAAAGGGTCGAGTTTGAAGTTCACAAGAATACGTACGAAGGAGGGGTGGTCAAAGCAAAACAAACAAAAAACAAAAAAGGGGATGGGGGTTAATTTCGCAAATTTTGTCCCTCAGCCAGCGGAAAACAAAGCTGTCTGCTGGGAATTAAAAAATGAGCGTATCTTGTGGAACACCTCGGAAAAACAAAGTTATTTGATCAAAGCGAATCTACGATTATAATAAAGGGCACAGAATTGTCCTTTTACTGCTCTTTATTTCTGAAACACTTGCAAAAATGACAGTCAGCTTCCAAATTTCGTCATGCCACTGCCCAAAACGTTAAGGAGCTTGTACAACGAGGACGGAACATTTGATAGCAAAGAACAAGATTGCAGAGTCTCGGGGACGGAGCAGTCGATAGTAAGGATAAAGAACAAGACTCGCAGTCTCGAGAATGGAGCAGTCGATAGTTACGACAAACAAACAAAACTTCAGACTTTCGAGGGCGGGGCAGTCGATAGTAACGACAAAGAACGAGACCCCAGAGTCTCAAAGACGCAGCAGTCGATAATTACGACAAATGCAAGACTCCAGAGTCTCGAGAACGGAGCAGTCGATAGTTACAACAAACTGCAAAGCTAAGAGTCTCAAGGATGGAGCAGTCGATAGTTACAACAAGCAAGACCAGAGAGTCTTGAGGACGGAGCAGTCAATAGTTGCATCAAACGATCAGACTCCAAAGTCTCAAGGACGGAGCAGTTGATAGTTAAAACAAACAAGACTCCAGAGTCTCGAGGACAGAGCAGTCGACAGTTACAGCAAAGAACAAAGCTCCTGAGTCCCGAAGACAAAGAATTCGATGATAAGACAAGGAACAAAAGCCTTGAAACATTTGCTGAAATGGAAAAAGCTAACCACTTAGTCAAAACAAAACGTGAAATGCTAAGTTTTAAAATTTCAGGGAATAAGACGACAAAACTTGCACCACTACTTATTTGATCCGGCTGCCCCTTTTTCCAATTTCCGACCTTTGTATTTACCTAAAAAAATTGAAACAGCTGAATTACATTTGCAAACATTGTAATCAACTATCCCATCCTCGTTCTGCAAGCTCCTTATCTTGTACATCTTACTCAGATTATAAAGCAAGGGTATTGGGAAAGGGGGGGGGGGTGCCCTTCGATAAAATGCCAAAAAGGCGTGTTTTGCAGAAATTTTCCGAAAAAAGAAGGGCTGTTATCATTATTTCGTTCCGGTTGAAAATGTCCTTGGTCTAAATAGTCTATTTTAAGTCTTTTACAATAGTACAAAGAATGAGCCTCGAGGAAAAGAATGTTTACACAATACTTAATGAGGAACTACACAATCTATAAGTCACCACTGAACATTAGATATAACTGCCTATTTCCTAGGGCCCGACATAGGAGGCTGTCTGAAAAAGTTTTAGAAGAGTAGTATGAGGGTATACTAGTACTCTGTTTTCCAAACAAAATGTTTAGAAACTTTCTACAATCTAACTAAGCTGGATGAGGATTCTACACAAGAAGACATACGGCCGGTACGCTTCCTATATATTAGAGGTCTCTGTAACTATTTAGGTTTGGAATCGTAAGGGAAATTTCTAGTTTAAACAATAACAGTTATCTCACAACAAACATAGTCTTTGAAAGTAGAAATTATCAGAAATATAAAAGAGTAACACGAAAAAAAGCATCCCGGAGCTAAACTTAAGTAGGATTGTCCGTGGCTATGTCGAATATTTAAATAAACGCTTTCAAATTCTCCATTCCATTTATAACTCTTCTATATACCTTAACCAAACTGAATCAATGCGTTATCCTTGCTCAATTTAAGAAGGTGCAAGTATTGCTAGCTTTGTGCTTTATATTTTTCTCTTTATGGTTAGCAAAAATAATATATATTTATATCTCGCGAGCATTACTTATATTTCGTTATTAAGTATATTGCTTATTCATTTGTATAATTTAACGTTGCATGTTAGAATATTAGCACGTTTTTACATGCATTAGTAATAGAAAAGAAATCTCTGCAATAGCTTTCTAGATTCATATCCGTGTACGTAGGAATAAACGAATCAATGTTACGTTGGTAAATTCTTCCCAACTAAGGCCCATAATTTTCATGCAATCAGTTTAGAAGAGTTTGGCTTTTCATCTTCAATTGCTAACCCGGTTTGATAAATTCCCAAACGTTAGGAGGGTACGATGTTGATAAACAGACCAGGGTTAACAAAAATTACTTAAGAAAAAAAACAAACTTCTTCCAAATTATTTAGTCTTAAGTATCAACTCAAGCTGGGGAAAGTTTGCCAAAACACCAATGTTGTGCCTTTGGCTCAAAGAGACAAGGCAAGTGAAGTCTCTTAAATCGTTAAACTAAGATAACACCTGCCCACAATGAGAAACAAATTCAAACACTGTTCCAAAACGGATAAGGTTAGACGAAAAAGATAAGATTTGCTGGATCTCGAAAATTACAGAGATTCCAAAGTTAGCGGTTAGTGAGACTTCAAACAATATAGGCATTCCAATGAAGGCTTTTATCAGCGTGCAAGAATGTTAAAGCAGTTGCTTAGAACTCCATGTTTTCCAATTCTCTTCCCACTACTTCTGAACATTTACGTTTTCCTTGACAATTATGAAACTAGGTCATCTCTGCGAAAACGAAACGTTGATATACCACTTTCCCGAAGCGGAAAATGCGTGTTCAATAAGTTATTAAATACAGACTCCGCGGCAGAGTTCCCACGAGATCGTGCCATTACACTGGGCGCACAAAGGTAAAGTACATTTACGAACTAATTCTCGAATAAAATCACAGAAAAGCCTGAAAAAGGCTGTATAAGTATTTACGGCTTCCAATTAAAGAAAGCATTCCAATCTTTTATTTGTAAAAATTGAAGAACACGCAGGAAAATCAATAACTGGAAAATATATAAAAACGATCTTTAGATAAATTTGATTTAAACATAAACTTTTGACTTTGACTATCTTGCAGCCTTTCAATAACTATTTGAGAATGGCTGTATAGGAATGCAGTAAAAATTAATTTTATTTAAAAATCTTTTATCGATATGTCTTTCAAAGTCGAAACTTTTGGATAACTTGGAATACTGAATACGTGGTGTTCACCCTAGATTCTCTGTTATTGAATATAAAAAGCATTTAGAAACACTTTCTCCTCAAAGTGCTCCACTCTCGTTACCTTTGTGGGCCCAATGGCTCAGTGCAACAACATTCTGATAAAAACACTGTTCTAGTCATGCACTGTTTACAGACACAGCTTCTCGAATCTTTTCCAGTCCTTGTCGCTGTCATACCTTTTACAAACCTCGAAGAACCTTTTTATCAGCGTTTTCGTCGATTCTTTTACTGAAAGATAACAACAAAATGTTACACTTCACATCAAGTATTAAACAACTGAAATACAGTATGAAAACCTAAATAATTTCCATTTCGGTAGGCAGTTAAAAATTATTCTGAAACTATACTATAATATTTTAGATTAGTAAACTTCGTAAAGCTTCCCAACATTACGACTTTAAAAAGCTTTGTCTTTTCAAAGTGTTGGTTGGAATAGTTTTCGAAATCTTAAAACTAAGAAGTGATAATGTACTTTAGCACTCACAACACCAGTCTTAGAGATAACCTTTTTTGACACTGGCTGCACGAGTTTAAAGTCCCTATCAAGCTTATTTTTTTTAAGTTCCAGATGGAAAGGTGAACCCTTTAATAGTAGTAATTTTCGAAAATAAAATCTTTTTTTGCCGTTCCTGTTACACTTTTTAGACTTGAAGCGTGCAATGATGACGTAGCACGAGGCATGAAGCAGAGACAATCTTTTTATCTCAAAAAATTCAATTCTGGCTACAACAGTCACATTGTTATAACTTTAATCAAT
>JAOBRD020902260.1:0-12621 GCA_027575215.2 Hydrozoanthus sils | reverse complement strand
GAGTTACAGCATTTTGAGCGTAATAGATAAACTAGAACTCGTTCCGGTGTATCTATTCACATGCTACGTGTCACTGAAGAGTCCCAAAAAGGACGAAACAGCTGTCTGGCACTGCAAAATCTGGCTTTGTTCGATCTTCTAATCGCACCTTTTCACTGACATGTTTAATATCTCGCAGTATTCAGCCTTGTACATTTATTTTTTCTGGTTTCACAGTGAATCAGAACTGTTACATTGTTTAACCTGACACCCGATAATGTCTTTCAAAATACCCCTCGCGTAGGGAATGTTGCTTTTTAAAATAGTTAGTTAATAAAAAAAAGTGGACCTTCAAAGTCTGTGGAGGGTGCAAGAGCACCCCGCCCCTCTTCCCCTCCCTACTAGGCATCTGCCTGTTTTAAAATACAAGAACAAAAACGATATAGTTTATTTGCATCTTAATTTTTACATATTGATTTTTAATTAAGGAAAGAAAAAAGAACAGATGATACTGGCAGTCTGAAAATAGTTTCTAAACTAATCGAGTCAGACTGCCAAAGTCGAGTCAGGCTGTCAAAATTATCAACACGAGGAGGCACACGCCCCCAACAGCAGGATCTTTTGTCACGTGCCAGGTTCCAGATATTTATATATATATAAACTTGTACATGCTTCGAGTGTGAAGTAGTGTTTTATGGGCAGATGTGAAAATGTTGAAGTTTATGGTTGCAGTTTGTTTGATTGTGATTCTTTTGCCATTTGTGGGTGCTTTAGATACGTACAGACAGTTGCCAAACCCGAAATACCACAAGTAAGCTAATTTGAGTATGCTATTTGCATAAAAGCCGAAGACAAGTTTCCATTGCATGACTTAAGCTTTTCCGACATACTAGCCTATGCCTAGTTGATCTTTGAATGGTATCACTTTTGGTTTAGTTTGCCTTGAAAACAACTGTTTTGGATTTCGAGATTCACGAGCCTTTCATTTATTAATGTTTACAGATATTTCGAGGATGTTTACAAGCGGGCCGTGCTAAACAAAGACGGGACATACGGTCTGAATGTCTACAACAAGAGAATTCGTGTCAATCAGATCGCTGGCTACGAACCTGTCAACGGTAAGGACAAACATGCAATATTTTATTAAAATAGTTTAAGTATCAGATCGATTTCAAGAAACGATATTTGGCTGACTTTAACTGGGTTAGTAAAGCACTCTGAGTGAATTAATGCCCAAGAAAGTGAGAGGCAAAATATATTTCAATATGGTTAGAAATTTTTCTTTCATTTCAGTACAAGTTAGACTAGCTACAAAGCCGCGGTGCCGCTATATGGACGAAATCTATTTGTTTTCCAGTTTCACGAGTCTTACTTACTATTCACGAAATCACTTGATTTTTTCCAAAACAGATCCTTCTTCCTGAACAATCGATTTAAAAAAATACTTTTATGGTTTGTTCAGTAACACGACTTTAGTATAAAGTTTCGTCGTTTACATGAAAACACGTAAACAACGAAATCTTTTGATATTTTCAAAAACAGATCCTTCTTCCAGAACAATCGATTTAAAAAACACACTTTTATATTTTGTTCAGTAACACGACTTTAGTATAAAGTTTCGTTGTTTAAGTGAAACCATTAAAGCAATTAACCGAGATTTGTTTGCATCAAAGGTAGCCGCCTATGTGAGTTAAACAGCAAGAAAAGTTCGCAATAGAAAAGACAGTCTTTTCCGCTTTCTATGACGTTCTTTGACGTTCAGTAATTGAATATGAGGAATTAATTGTCAGAAGATAAGTTGAAAAGAATATCGATTATTGTAATTCAAAATAGAAAACGCGGTTCAGATTGTGGGTGTTGTCGCACACGTGTTTTTGTCAGAAACAAAAGTAAATATCTTTTCATTTTCATTATTTATTTAGTTTAAAGCACTCTCTCCTAGGTACAAGATATGTTCCTATCATTTATTTTTAGGTTCTAGAAAATTTGAGGTTTATTAACTAAGAAAATTAATATTGTTTCATTCATGTTTCATACCAGAAGGACAGCAATGGAGTGAAAACAAAGCTAGTTTGAAGTTCAGCATGAGTGACTTGTTGATCCTGAATTGCAGTGTAGTGGCTGCTGAACTTGTGATGACAGTGCGCTCGGCTTCAGCCGAACAGCCTATCAATATATCAATTTTTGCTTGGAAAAATGTGCTTGGAGAAGACGAGGCTTTAGTTGCTGTAGGATGGAAAACAGTCCGCCCCAGGCCTCGCACATTGGTCTCCTTCGATACAAGGCGTGTTGTAAAATACTGGAAAAATGCCAAACAAGAGGTTGGAGAGTTCCTTGTGAAGGTTGGAAAACTAAACAACAATGTCAATTGGGCAAAAGGCTCTGCCCATTCACCTGTCGTCAGCTTTTACAGTGGATCAAGAAATGGACCATGCCTTGTGGTGTACCTTGAAGAAAGATTTCCTTATACAAACAAGTTTCCAAGTTTTAAGCCCCCTGAACTTCCTGAAAGAAAACTTGCTAAGTTAGCAGGTATGTGTTGGAGTGACATTATCTATACATGTTCTATACAAACATGCCACCCAATCCCTATCCTTCATTGAATAAGTTGGACAATGGTTGGACTATGCCATGCCATAAATTCACAACAACTCCATCAGTAACAGTTGCAGAATATTTCTTTAATATTACAAGAAAATTGTTGCAGTTACTGTGTTTAAACCTGTGTTGGAATGCATTGAGGATTTGTAAGATTATTTCACTTTAATTGTGTTCTACAACAGCCTGAGTTATGTTTGCAGTTGTTTATGTTTTGCTGTGCTTAATTATATCATACCTATTGCAGATGAGTCAAGACGAAGTCGTCGCAGCAGCACATTTGGCCCTTGCAAAATAATTGATTACAAGGTCGCTTTGCATTATCTGTTTGACGATCTTGTTTACCCTAGAATATGTAATATTAAACTTTGTGTTGGAAAATGTACTTTTCCACTTGGTAGTAGATATAGCCCAACAACCCACGCCTCGGTTATTATGGAGGTGTTTGTGAAAAGTCGTAGCAGGAGTGCACCACGACCAACTTGTGTTCCAACCCATTTCTACCCTCGAAAAGTAGTTTTCTATGATAGGAAGAAAAAGGCACTTAAGGCTGTCATCTGGATGACAACAACAGTAAGGCGCTGTGGTTGTTGGTAGAGCTAAAGTGTTTCTACAATTTGCATGTCTGAGATGTGTGTGTGCATGTGTGTGTGTGTGTGTGTATGGCTAATGTATGGAGGGAGGGAAAAGGGGTAATTTGTTTGCAGTATCAAGCTGCAAATAACTGAGCATGGCTTAATTAGTTTCCACATTTTTAATGTGATTCAATCCACAAAAGAAATTGATCTCAGAAGTTTTTCAAGTACCTAATGCAAAGTTTTGCACAAACTGATCAAGCCACCACAATGAAGGTGGTTCGACCTGCAACTCAACTATATATAATCATAGTGTTGCAGTGCTGAAGAATTGGAAGGTTGGTGCATGAGTAAAAGCGAAACTAACACTTTAATTAAGCTGCTGTTTGAGTTATGTATATTAAGTTATAGCATGTGGCCTTGTAGTTAGTACTTTTTTCATTTTCTTCTAATTAATTAAGGAGAGAACATTGTCAGTTTCATGTTGTTAATGTTATTCAGCAAGCTGAACCCCCCCCTCCCTCCTCCATTCACACACATAAACACACTTTGATGCAAGCCTTTTAGAGTTTAACACACTTGTCAAGTTGAGTTTTTACTCTTATAATTAAGTGTTGTATTCTTACCATGACAACCAAACTTTAGAAGTTGAGTTCATTGCTTGAATGCTGGTGCTGTACTAATTTAAAATAAACTGATGATTTGTAATCTTAGTTGGTCTTATATATTATTGTGCTTTGATAAATTCTAAATGAAATTTGAAAATAAAGATTCTTGACAGCTAAGGCAGTTAATTTAGTGTTTGATTAAAGACCAAAATTAGTTTATGGAGTATGGTTTACATTGAGAATGTAAGATGGAAAAAAGACAAGGATGTAACTGACCTGGGTTAACAGGGTAAGGATGACCGCCAAAAAAGTACCCAAAATACCCTAAAAACTACTCTTGGTTTGAAAACTATACACTAAAAAATACCAATTGGAAATTAATATTGACTTTTTCCATATTAAAAAAGCTTTTCCATTGGCGCTAAGTCCCCTTGTGTTGTGCTGAACATGGTATGTAGAAATAAGAGCGAATGCTAATGGCACTTTTCCCAAACAAGGGACAGCAAGCGGTCTAGCTAATGGCTTTGTGCTTTTCAACTCTAAATAGTATGAGGCTCTTGATTTAACACAGGTTTTCCTTTAACAACCCCAAAAAATATCCAGATCTAGGCCAACTATTTTAACCCCTAAAAAAACAAAGGCCATACCTACCACCCCAATATTAGGGACCATGTACACAGTTGTCAACTCTTCCACATTTGGCAGCCGGTCTCGAGATTTTTAACCCGGCCTCCTGCAGAACGGCTCGAAGCTCACCGCTTTTCATTTAAAACTTTCAGTGACACAAGCAGAGTTTTCCGAAATCATTGCTTGCGATTTTACATTATAAATCCAATCAAAGCACCATGAATAAAACTAGTAGTTTTTAATCAAAAGTAAAGTGCTGGGAGTACTACCGCTGATGACGTTGATATTGCGACACTGCAGGCGCTAAAATCATCCATCGCCCTCCCACTCGTGAACACGAGATAGACTACGATCGTGCGACACAGGGATCCCACAATGGACTGTAATAGTGCAGCAATAATTTATAATGAATTTGGTAGTCACGGCGGCTGATTAGTAAGGAGTTAATCTGGATGTAGTTTTGCAGAGTTTTGGGGGAGTAGGCCTGCGTAGCGGCTGTTTTTTAGTGAATTTAGACTTGAACGCCCGAGCGGTCCTTTTGTTCGCGCGTTTAACATAGCGGCCTTGCCTCTCCCCTAAAAATCAGCAGGCTATAGCTCGTAGTGATCCATGTTAGCAATCATTTGGGCGTGGTTTGGGTGGACGTCAACCAGCCTAACCCGGGCGCGGATTTAGGGGAGGGTTGGGCCGCCCCCGCTTCCCCCCTTTTTTTAGTGGAACAACTAACTTCTACAATGCAGAAATATAGTTTTTACAGTCACTTATTTAAAAAAACGATAACATAAATATGTCAATGAGGAACTGAGTCTGCTTAACATTTGGCTCGCTACCGTAATATTTTGAAAATCCCGTGTACCCTAAACATATCCTTTTTAAAATAACCATGATGTGAGTTCAGCTTTTTCTTGATAGGAAAAATTAAACCCTATGTGAAGCTTTCACATATTCTGATATTTCGTGTGAAATTTGAACGAGTCAGGCTTTGTGAAACGTGTGTAGTATGTCGGGGACCGTACGCGTGGAACAAGACTGAGAGTGAAAAGGTTTGATAAAACGGACGAAATGCGTAGGGAAATAATAGTTTAAGTTTAGTTGTTCAACTCTGCTGCTCACCTGTTTTGCTTTAAAACATTTTAAAATTATTTTTTAAAAAATTTGTTAAAAAGCACAAAATCTTAATGTGCCTTGTTTCTATTTCTGTCAGAAATTGTGTTATTAGCCATTTTGGAGTGATTTCAAGACGATTTCGAAGGGGTCTTCGTCTTGTGCCGGTCTTTTGTAGTTTTTTTTGGCGAAGACCCAGGCTTAATTTGTAACAAAAGCCATAAAATATTGTTGCTGATTATGGTTTTCTTGTTTCTACTTCTAAATACTATTCTATTAAAGGTGTTTAAGCCATTTTGGAGTGATTTCAATTTCAAGACGATTTGGAAGGGGTCTTCGTTTTGTAGTTGGGATGGGGAGAGGGGGGTTACAATACGAAGACCCAGGCTAAATTTGTTAAAAACCACAAAATTTTATTGATCCTTGTTCTAATTCAGCAAAGCCGAGTGAAGAAGTATGTTTGAGTTTTTTAACCGATTTCGCAAAACTTTCGAAGGGGTCTTCGTTTTGGAGTCTTCAGGTCTCCTATCTTCGTTTTGTACCACCGTCGGCATGCCGCCAAACTGTCTAGTTTAGCAATCGAAACAAATGTCTTATTTTTAATCGCAAAAATATGAACAATACTTTGCCTGAGAGTCAAGGCCAGATGATAATGAAATCTACATATGAAGTACTTAACTACATAAAGAGGTTTTAAATAAGGACAATGTTTGTGGTTTGTGTTTGTGGTTTTACGCGTGATTAAGGCGGGGGTTACCCAAACTTTTGTTGGATAGTGAGGAAGTTGAAAAAGATATTTGAATAAGGAGAAATTTGATTAAAATCAGCAAACCACCCCTCCTGGCAGGGACTAGTGGGGTTTTGAGGAATTGATCTCTGAAAAAGTGGTGGGGGATGGGGTAGGGGGTATGTGCCGCCACCCAGCTCCTCCCCCGACAAAATTGGGTTCCTTAACAATACCATTGTTTTGACTTCCCTACAGAGACTGATTTTGGAACTGACAATATTTTTCCGTAAAAATCTTAACAGTACTTCCCTTTAGTAGAGAAGAAATTACTCGGCTCAATTTTTGGCTTAACCCAGGGTTAAAGTACATCTTCAGCTACATGTACAGCTCTCTGGCGACTTGAACTAAGGTAAATATAAAAACTTGATTTTTACAGGGCTGGGTCATATGCAATATCAAACTGGGTTGGATATCATCACGAGGCTGGTCATGTGAGAGTATCATTCCGCCCTTTTTGATTAATTGAAGGATGCAGTTAGTGGCTGAGTTGTGCAGGTGCGCGTGGAAATACGTACTGGTTAAAATCGTTACATCCTCGACTATGTCCCTACTCAAGAGAATAACAGTTGACTGCCTCGTTTTCCTAGTTTGTTTGCTCGTTGTCCTCCTTCTCTGTGTCTCATGTACAACGAGCCGTCCTTCTCGCAGTCCTAAGTCTAAGACCGAGCCTGTCACACCTCCATCGCCGGAATATCACAAGTAAGTTGCAAACTTAAAGGGCTATTACCGTTTGCTTTTGCTAAGAATAGTTTTTTTTATTAAGATTAACTAGAATGGTTAAAATACTGGAAAAAACTATGTTAGTGAGTGATTGTCAAAGTGAAATTGTTTGATTTATTATGGCTGTTCGGTATACATCCGTTTATCGGTGGATTGTTGTTTGTTTCAAGGTACATCGAGAGAGTTTACAAGACAGCGATACTGAACAATGATGGAACATTGGGTGTACGAGTTCACAACAAGAGATTTCGTGTCAAACATGTTATTGCAACTGAAACAATCAAAGGTAAGAGAAATTTGACTTACTTCATGCAGGATCAGTCTTAATTCTCATGATCAGTTTTTGCGTGACTGTTTCAAAACGTCTAGCTAGCTTTCGTTGTTTACAAAGTTTGGTGCAACCAAACCAGCTCCAACCCTACAAACCCCGACAGGAAAGATTTTCAAATACCATTATATTTTTTTGAGTTTGTTATACAGCTATTGTGCCTACTCGCATATGCATTGAGCAGTTTTCTTAACTGAACGGAACTAGTCTAAAACTACCAAAAAGAAAATGGCGTAGATATGTGGAAGAAACTATCAACCAAATTAAGTAGGCGAAATGTTTCTTAGCGCTCGATCTTTGAAGTTGTCAGTTTTGATATACTGGATTCGTTTTTCCTGAATGAAGAACTATACGTCCGAGATAGTTATTCGATTGGGGCGAGTTTATATTCGTCTGAGTTCAAAACAGCAAATAGTGGCGCTAAAACAGGCCCACTTAGAAGTTTGTCCGTTTGGTACGCCCACTTGTCGTTCTTGATGAATGACTGCCATTTTGTTGCAGTGATTTAACTCAGAAACACGGTTTCCTGGAAAAAACGTTCGTGTTTTGCTAAAACTTAGAAACAGATATTATCACAGACTCTTGAGACGATAAAGATACAAAGAAAACGGCGGGAAATAGGTGGCGCCATGCACGTGGTGTATCAAAACTGTGCAAATATTTTGCGGTTAGTGTTTGACTTATTTTATAGTAATTAATGTTCACAAAAGATTTGTTTGCCTTGGTATAAGGAAGTATTTTTGGTATTAATGCTTTTCAATCTTAATAGGAATTATACTAAACAGCTTTTTACAAAGCTTTCTCAGTTTGGTAAAAATAACATTGTAAAATATAAAAATGAAAGATGATCATTACTATTTTGCAGGTGGTCAGAAATGGAGTGCAAATGAAGTTAGTTTGCAGTTCAATATCGGTGACTTGCTGCTGACAGCAAAAGACAGTGTAGTTGCTGCAGAATTGGTGTTGATGTCACGCCCTGCTTCGCGAACACAACTGTTTAACATATCTCTTTTTGCAAGCATAACTGTGCCAAAAATAAAACAAGAATTGTTTTCTTTGGGAAAGCAGGTTGTTCGCAACTGGCCAGGTGCCATTGTGTCTTTTGATCTTAGACGAATAATAAAGTATTGGCAATATGCAAATCAAATGGTTGGAAAGTTGCTGTTAAAGATTGGAATACAAGACAAAGGTTCAGCTCAGATCATCTTTTACCGTGGGCATAGAAATGGACCCTGCATTGTGGTGTACCATGCAGCAAATCCAGAATTTCCAATTTTAACATTTAAGAACTCGTCACAACAAGAGCTACTAAATTTACAGTCTATTCAGCCTGAAGGTATGTGGTATCTTTGGAGAACAGTGAAAACTGACTTTGCACTTCTCATACTGATGAAACCATTCTTATTTGTAAACTAAAAAGAAATAGAATTCTTAGTCTTCAAAATTAATAATAATAAATATTTTAACAAGTTTTATCAGTTTCTTGAAAAATAATTTTATAATGACCATTATGAACAGCACTTCACTCATAAAGCATTATTTGTTTTCAGATGACCAACCCAGGAATCGCCGATCCAGTAGTGTCCCTTGCCAGCGGTCTGACTTTGTTGTATCCCTGAGGGATTTGTTTGAAGAGATTATATTCCCAGACCTTGCATCAATTGGCCTGTGTCATGGTAGCTGTACATTTCCAATTGACCCAGATTGGATGCCAACCACTCACGCCCTGCTTATGCTTGTGATGCATATTCAGAATGGTTACTGGAATCCCACGAGTCCGACCTGTGTACCAAACAGTCACAGGGCTATAAGTGTTTTTACCTATGATTCAAAGACCTCCAAATATCACCTGCTGGTCTGGGAGGCAGCTGTTGCAGCTCACTGTGGCTGTCGCTAAAAACTCTTGGCTTTCATTAGTCAATGTTTTGGTTATGAAGATTTTTCTCTTTGTATAAAACAAGCACAGTACAGAACTAATGTTGTGTTCAAAAAGTTAAGAAACTTTAAAGCCTGTTGTGTTGGTTAACAACTAAAACAAAAACGTGTAATAAGTTGTTCAGAACTTATTACCGTTGCCGCGAGATGGTGGGAAAGCTAGCTTTTCCCATCATCTCACGGCGACGATAATTTATTTATCATATAATACTTCAAGTTTGTACTACTCGCCGACGCATTCAATAGTTTTTTTAAAAACTTCATCCCTGACAAATTGTTGGGTTGCTTGGTTAGTTTTATGGTGTCAAATTAGTCGTTGGTAGAAATTTCTTTTCAAAGATTGTATCAAGTTAAATGGAATGGTGCATGCCATGAATATTTTTCTTACTCTTAGGAGCCAAACACACATCCTGGAACGCTAATTAAATTTTTTATCTTCTCCACACCCCCGGTGCTTATTAGGACTCCTGTTTACTAATTTTTCAAGTTCTGGTACAATCATCAATTGGTCAGAACTTCAACTTTTAATTTTTACTGATCAGTGTTGAGTTTGCTGTTTGTCTCTCCCAGTTTCTGGATTACAGCACGGGAAACAAGAATCTACAGTTTAGGATTCAGTAAATGTATACATTTCTTTGTCTTGTTATAAATTTTTCAGAAATTTCTGAACCTCTCCCCCCTGTTTGTTTAGTTTTTTAGAAATTTCTCAAGCCCTCTCCCTCCATTTGTTTGGGACCTGAGAGTAAAGGGTTGAAAATTATTTTCTTTGAGCTTTACCCAACTTTAGCATAGGGGATCAGCCTTGACCAGGATCCAGCCAGTTATTAAGATGACAAAGAAATTGTCACAATATTTTGTTAGCTCATTTTCTGTTACATAAAAAGTATTGTGTTGTGTTTGAAGAGCGAATTAAAAAACAGCTTGGGTGAATGTTGTTGCAAATATGCAATGTATTGTCAACCTGGAAGAAGGCCAATGTCGTACACCTACAAAGTATTTGACAGCCTCACTACAGAGCAAATATGATATGATGTCAGTATAAAGGACCAATCTAACAAGAATGATAATATCTACCGAGCTAATCGCCCTTGCAGTCGAGGACTGAATTGCGAAGGACGGACCGAAAGCATGCCATGTAAATGCGCACTTAATATTACAAAAAGACGAGAAATGGCTTGACCAATACACAATAAAGACCTTCAGATTCGACAACGAAAACGAGTTATTTAAAATATTTTATCTGCATATCACTTTATAGCGGAGAGTTTGGCGCAGTGGTAAGATCTCTGCCTCCCAATCCTGAGGTCCCCGGTTCGATTTCCGGCCTGGTCAAGGGTTGAATGTTTAGGTGACCTTATTTCCCGCTAAAGGCCACTCAGCTTTCCATCCTTCCGGGGTCGGTAAATGAGTACCAGCATACATGGATCTTTTTAAAAAGAGCTGCCAATTGCGCCTATAATTATCGCTTATCCTTCCGGCCCGCTGGGGGTAAACTGAGCAGTGTAAGGCGCCTTTGAGCATATCCATATGGAAAGGACACTATATGAATGCATCACTTTACTTTTTTAAACCTCACTGTAACGATAGCTGTTTGAAATACTTTGCAAGGCGGGCGGATTGTGGAAGGTTCTTATGGTGGCTCGCTCATTTTTCTGAAAAATGGTGGGGCACAAAAAAGCTTGGAATGAAGGAATAATGTCTAAAACAACGCCATTTTTTTTAACTTTCTTCAGTGAAGACTTGAAACGTTGCTTTTGTTCGCTTCAAATTTACCAATTGTTCCACAAGCTACGTGTTAATAAATTCATCTTTGTCCAAATGTATAGCAGTGCTTTGAATTGGAAATGGCCGCACGTCACAGTAGTTGTCTGTTGGGTGGAATGTACAAGTGATGTACAAGGAGCGGTTCACTAAATAACGTTCCAATTACTTCGAAGTATTTTTCTTTTAATAAACATTTTATTTCCATCTTAACAATATGCAGATCAAAAACTGCATGATCTTTCGTTACACGTAATTAACAAATAAAAAAGCCTGAGCCGTGTATTAGACTGTGATAAAACACGACGGGCATTAGAGAACATGAGGTAAATATGTTCACGATATTATAATACTTTATAATAAAGATTCTACTCGCCGCATCTGGAAACAAAGCACACGGATCGACGTCTTCAAAATTTGCAGCTACTTCGCAGAGAAGCTAATCGCAAGTTTCTTCACTAATAAATGTTTTTCACTACCCCTTAGAACTGTTGACGAGAGGTGAGTTGCCAAAAAAATCACGCTTTTTTATTTTTTTATACTTTGATAAAACACTAGCTAGTTTTGAACGAATCAGAGCGCGCGTTCAAATTAAAATCTATATTACAATTACTAATTTTCGTGCATATAATGGCTTGGTAGGGTGGCGCTTCTATATTTGGTTCTATACCCTACCAAGCTTATCCACAAAGGCAAAACCACTATATAGATATCAAAAACCAACAACTGCTTTTCCCGGGGACCGGCCACAAAGTCGAGGGGTCTCTACCAGGAAGTACAGCCGGGTAGCGGGATGTCATACATGGTAGCGTGTATAGCTGATCGAGTCGACAAAAATAAGTTTGGTAGCTGGCAGAGTTTCAACTTGCAACACTTCCTCTCCAACCACACACTCGAACAGGAAAGAAACTTTAGCCTTTGTACAACTCCAAGCCTGCCCATCTCCCTGTTGACCCCACTATTGAGAACGCGGCCCAATGTCGTGGGGTAAGTGATTCGTGCTCTAGCTCAAACCTCTTCATAGACACGTGCAATGCGTGCGAGGCATCTCGGGATACTTTATAGTCACGATAAAAATATTCTATCAATTGAGCGGTAGCCTTGTCTTCTATCTTCCACAGAGTCACCAGAACACAAGCCGCACCTGCCGCCAAAAACGCCCGAGAAAGTCCTAAAAAAGTTAAAGTAAAGACGGTTTGGTAGTTGACTAAGTGTTATTTACAGCACTATGACAATTTAATTTTGCTCTATGTTTTTGCCAAAGGATTATTTTTTTCAAAATGTTTCTTAAGCCAGCTTTGTTGCTCTACAGTAACAAAAGACTGAAACATTGGTTTTCTGGTCATGATTGATTGGCAGTACGTCGCATAGAGAGAGATGACGCTTTAAAGGTTTGGTTTTTAAGGAAAAGCTACCGGGAGCTTTTAAAATGTGACATCAAAACACAGTCTTTGGAAGATAACTTCAACATTTCAAATCGGCCGGGTTTTTAACTTTACTTTTTAAAAGCTACAACCTGGGCCAAATTAGTTAAGATTTTTTAAATTTTATATATTGAATTTTTTCACGGCCGGGGGGGGGGGGGGGGGGGGGGGGGGG
>JAOBRD020902152.1:0-12621 GCA_027575215.2 Hydrozoanthus sils | reverse complement strand
ATCCATCCATCCATCCATCCATCCATCCATCTATCTATCTATCTATCTATCTATCTATCTATCTATCTATCTATCTAACAGAAATGATATCAAATAAGCCATACAAATCGTAAAAGAAAAAATAACGTATTGCCTTCTCGGCATGTTCGGTCAGCGGTGCTCTCTAAGTACTAGAGCAATAGAGCAGCCTATATACCATCCTGCATGACTTACTGTTGTTGAGTTACTCAATCATGACAAGTTGTGTAAGATAAAATTGTGGAATGTGTCAGGGTTTAAAACCATGCAACAGGTGCTTTACCTTCTGAATGACGTTGACTTTTGGTTCCCTCAAAGGCAGTGGTGTGTTGTTTAGTTTTCCCGCCCTGAACTTGTGTCAGTATCGAAGGAGTGACAATCTGCGATGAATTGGTGGACTCTGTTTTGGACGAGGAAATAGTCTGTGCTGTTATCGATGTTGTTGATGTGTTTGTGTTTGTAATGTAAAAGGTGCATTTGTAGTCATATCCTCAATCAATTCACTTGCTGTTAATGTAGAAGGTGTAGGAGAAGAGCTGCCGGTCGTTCGAGATTCTACAAGAATAAGATACAGCCAAAGCTCTCGTAAACAACCACCTCGGGAATTCGAAATAGTGGTCGTGACAGGAGCAGGCCGCTTACGAAAACTTTTAGCATAACGGTTTGGACATGTAAATATGTTATTAATAGTGTTGTATACTGTTAAGTACTACAGAGTTTGAGTGGCAATTCAAACGGGATTTGACAATGATGGTCGTAACTAGAGCTGTTCGCTTACGAGAGTGGTCGCAAGGAGCGCTTCGACTGTATAGCTTTGTTAATTACATGATAAAGAATGATGAAATAGCGTTTTAATTAATCTTTAAGATTAAAAAGAAACAAGGAAACAAGGATAAACCAAAGTATCGTTTTCAGATTAACAAACCAAGTAACTAATAGGACTATATAGAACAAACAATAAACATTTATTTTTCAACTCATCATGTCTTGAATCCTAAACAAAGTTAGTGTACATCAAATGAATAGACTCTTCAACTTACGGATGCAAATGGAGAATGCTGATCCCAGTCTTTTTTCTTTATATCCAGGCCTACACAAACATCCTGGGAGACCGTCGTCATAGAAACATCGTTGTATGTTTTCTATGCGACTAAAAACATCAACTGAAAAAACAAATACATCATCCAACAGCAAAACTGTGTATGTTCCGATATGTATTTTGTGTCTATGTATGACGTACGTAAATCGAGAGAGAACACGATAATATGTAACTTTGATTGTTATTGTCATTATAGTGTGAGTGTTAAAAGTTTTTATACGCACATTTATGAGTCATCTACTAGTAGTTGTTCTGTACATATTTGAGCATAAACCATTTACTGCACAAACATTTAAATTGCACGAGATACAAGGGAAGGACAAAACGAAGTAACGTCAAACTCTTCTCCAGCAAAAGTAAATAAAAGACCGACAATCGATTATCTTTTTCTATTTCTTGCTACATAACTCCAACTCTGCTTCAGAAAATAAGTAAAAGAACTATCAATATAAATATCTTAATAACCGAGTGCGAGGTCTGTACGAGGAAATATTTGCCTGAGGTCTTTCACAGTGCAGACCGAGTGTAACGAGGTCTGTGCGAAAGACCGAGGGCAAATGCTTTCCCAGACAGACCGACCAAATGAGGTTATCAAGATGTTTCTTACATGGCTTCGGTATTAGATCAGTAAAAGAGAGCAAACGACTGTCTGCGCCTGCGTTTACGAGAAATCGATCCAATAACTTCCTGTTCCTGTATGAGAAGTTACTGGACCGATTTTCGGCCAACCAGCGCGCAGGATTTGGTTATTGGCCCTAGAAGTTTGACTTGTAGTGTAATAATGGACGTTACTGTCCACTTTCTGGCCTTAAGATTCCTCCTTGCGCTTCGTGCAATGTAAATTTTTAGTAAGTGATTTCTTTTCAGTTTTTTTTTTAAACTGTAAGACCCCTCTGAAAACTTAGCGTACTGATATTTGCTGTCTTTATAAGTAGCATTATATTTTATTATTATTATTATTATTATTATTATTATTATTATTATTATTATTATTACGGTTATTATCATTACCATTATAGGTAATTCGGTATTTAAACACGTGTGCCATTATGCCTGTTTGTCAAATTACACCGTAGCAAGTGATAATAATCGAAACTAAATCTAAATGCTTTATTTTGTGGTAACTTTGTCCTTTAACGTGATTTAAAGAGAATCATTTTTGTGAAGATCAATTTCCAACACTGCAGTTTGAGTTTTAATGAAAGTATGTACATGATCATTGTTGTCGTAACCATTACTGTCATTGTCATCGTCAATACAATTGTCATTGTTATTGTCATAATCTTCACTTGTGAAAATATAACATACTGACTTCTATAAACAAGCTTTATGCAACGAAATTCTTGTGTTACATATAATAAAAACTTGTATTGTACAACTGAATGATTAACCTACCACAAGTCTGTCCTGATTGGCTGGCAATGAAACCATCCTTACACGTGCATTTGTAGCTTCCAGCAGTGTTGCCACAAACGTGTTGACACCCTCCATTGTTCTGTTGGCATTCGTCTACGTCTGCACCAGGAAAACGCGTTTACAGTAATGGTTACAATAACAAAGGCAACAACAATAATAACGATTTAAAGTCGATAAAAATTGCATCCAGGTTTGGACATTTGAAATATTTATTGTAAAGGTATATGAGTTACTCTTGATTATAAATTCTAAAACTTTCAAAAAAACCTATCGAAATATATTTAACGTCTCGGCTGTGACTACAGTACAGCCTTCATCAGGGGTAATGAAAGCGACAATCATATAGAATTTATTTAAAATATATATTTTAAATAATAACGATTATAATAATGGTTCAATCCTTAAAAGAACATCCAGCCTCGGCCCCTAAAAAAACATCCAGCCTCAGCCCCTAAAAGAATATCCAGCCTCAGCCCCTAAAATATCATCCAGCCTCAGCCCCTAAAATATCATTCAATCTCACTCCCTAAAAGAACATCCAGCCTCAACTCTAAAAGAACATCCAGCCTCAGCTCCTAAAAGAACATCCAGCCTCAACCCCTAAAAGTACATACGGCCTCAGTTCCTAAAAGAACATCCAGCCTCAACCCCTAAAAGTACATACAGCCTCAGTTCCTAAAAGAACATCCAGCCTCAGCCCCTAAAAGAACATCCAGCCTCAGCTCCTAAAAGAACATCCAGCCTCAACCCCTAAAAGTACATACAGCCTCAGCTCCTAAAAGAACATCCAGCCTCAACCCCTAAAAGAACATCCAGCCTCAGCTCCTAAAAGAACATCCAGCCTCAGCTCCTAAAAGAACATCCAGCCTCAGCTCCTAAAAGAACATCCAGCCTCAACCCCTAAAAGTACATACAGCCTCAGTCCCTAAAAGGACATCCAGCCTCAACTCCTAAAAGAACATCCAGCCTCACCCCCTAAAAGAACACCCAACTTCAGTCCCTAAAAGAACACCCGGCCTCAGCCCCTAAAAGAACATCCAGTCTCAACCCCTAAAAGAACACCCAGCCTCAGTCCCTAAAAGAACATCCAGCCTCAGCCCCTAAAAGAACATCCAGCCTTAACCCCTAAAAGAACACCCAGCCTCAGCCCCTAAAATATCACCCAATCTCACTCCCTAAAAGAACATCCGGCCTCAGCTCCTAAAAGAACATCCAGCCTCAACCCCTAAAAGAACATCCAGCCTCGGCCCCTAAAAGAACGTCCAGCCTCAGCCCCTAAAAGTACATACAGCCTCAGTCCCTAAAAGGACATCCAGCCTCAACCCCTAAAAGAACATCCAGCCTCACCCCCTACAAGAACACCCAGCCTCAGTCCCTAAAAGAACACCCAGCCTCACCCCCTAAAAGAACATCCAGTCTCAACCCCTAAAAGAACACCCAGCCTCAGTCCCTAAAAGAACATCCAGCCTCAGCCCCTAAAATATCATCCAATCTCACTTCCTAAAAGAACATCCAGCCTCAACTCCTAAAAGAACATCCAGCCTCAGCTCCTAAAAGTACATCCAGCCTCAACCCCTAAAAGAACATCCAGCCTCAGCCCCTAAAAGTACATACAGCCTCAGTCCCTAAAAGAACATCCAGCCTGAACCCCTAAAAGTACATACAGCCTCAGTCCCTAAAAGAACATCCAGCCTCAACCCCTAAAATAACATCCAGCCTCAACCCCTAAAAGGACATCTTCAGTCCTTAAAGGCACATTTATCCTAAGATGATTATAATTATATATAATTAACATTTATTCCAAGAGCGCGCGTTGGATATGAGATGGTAAATAGTCAATGAGGCGCGTAGCATTGAGTAGGCTATAAATCATCTCCTATCCAACAAGTGCAATTGGAATATAATTGTTTTGTAAAATTTGTCAAACCTATCAAAACTTGAAAATAACGGCTAAAATTTATTCAGAACATTTCAGCTTTGCAACACTACACAGTCAGTTTCCACATATGGTTGATTCGGTTATGAGCTGATAACCGAGATTGAGTGAACCAATCAGAATGTGAGGTTATGAATATGTGTGTATATTTACCAACGCAGGTCCAGGTGTTTCCAAGTCGAGTAGCCCTGTATCCAGGCCCACAGCGACACAATCCATCTGAGGTCAGTCTGAGACACTTCTTCTGCCACACTTTACCAGCGGTCAAAACTTCTTCAAGCCCTTTCGAAATCAAAATCACAATTCATGTTATTTAACACAGGTGAAATACCTCAATAATTTTTTTTTTTTGGTTTTGTGTTTATGAAACCACAAGGGCTTTCCACATGAGTAAATAGAATTAGTAGTGCCCTAAACATCAACTGTTCACCAACCACAGGTACGATGGTGCTGACCCTTTCCCTTCAATGGCCTGGCTTGAAATCTAACAGTAATTACATAGGTTATGAGCCAAACTTGAACTTGAATAAAATTGTTGAAAAAGAATTCGAAACTGGACTGATCAGGCAAGTGTAAACGAAAGCATCAAAGAAGATTTAAGAAAAGGAAAAAACGAGATAGACAGAAGCTGAAGATGTAATTAAACATATAAAAAGTAGCTGGCCCGGGGGACGGGGGGGGATAGGGTGCTCCATTGGAGTGGTAGGCATGACCGTCTTGATTTTTAAAGGTTAAAATAGTCAGCCTGGTAATAATGTGCGTTTAAACAAGAAAATAAAAGACGAAAGTCCTTTGGCGTCCTATTACGCGCGAACTTTTATTTTAATTTCTGCATACCACATTCGGCAATACACGAGAGAAATTAGCGCCGACCCCACTAGCTAGAGCTATCCAGGGAAGAATTTTCAGTTAGCATTTTCCAGAATAACTTTTAAACCGAGAGATTTTTTAGGGTTATTTGAGGTCTTTTCCTATGGTCATCCCCGCCCTTTTAACCTCTAAGTACTGCCCCCCCCCCTCTCCGGGGGGTAGCTGGCCTACCTACGCACACCTTGCCTTTGTTGAATGAAGTGTACCCTTCGTCACAACTGCAGACAGACTCGCCCGCTGTGTAGGTACATTTCTGTTGACACCCGCCATTGTTTATCGCACACTTGTTAGCAGCTGAAATACAGGAGTTAAATAAAGTAAACCAACTAACAATCCTATAAAACAACGAAACAGAAGAAAAACATGTGTAAAAATCCAATTTGAAATTACAACAATCAAAAGAAGAAGAAGTTATAGACTAGAGTGAACCAGTCGGTATATTTATATTTTACTTATGTTTTTACACCATTCACGCCAAAGACAAACGACTAAGCGGCATGAGACCTAAACTCTTTTTCTCAAGGGAACTAACATGGCCACTGTGACGTCATGTGCATGTGCAACCAGCTATTGACTGAAAGACAAGAAGTATAGTAACTCGATAGATGCATGTTTAACCGGCGTACTTGTCCCTAAGAACGAAGTAACAATTTAGTAAATATCTGCTAAAACCCGTATGGTGTTGGATGCTTGGAAACATACCAAGACAGAGAACAGATATAAGTGCGCTGTACGTTAGATATCTTTTGATCATGAGGTCATACATTACAATGTAAGTGAGAAGAACTGAAGTAAGAGAATGCAAGATGCATTCCATTAGATAGATAACTTAAGTTTTACCTATATCTAATTCACGGGGGGGTACTTCCTATATAGGGGTTTGTAGGTATGACCGTTGTATTTTCAGGGGGTTAGAGTTGTCAGTCCGGTATTTTTAGGGCTTATTAAAATAAAGGTTGTGTTAACCAAGAGCCTGGTATTTTTAAGGGTTGAAAAGCTCGAAGCTATTAGTGTTATAGCAAACGTGCGGACTGAACAAGAAGTAACACCAAAGTCCTTTGGCGAACGTCCTATTGCGCGCGCGTTTATTGTTTTACGGACTTAGCGCCAACCCGCTTACTATCCAGGGAAAAGCTTTAGCTTTCAATTGGTATTTTTTATGGTAACTTTAAGACTGAGAGGTATTTTTTAGGGCGGAAAAACTTTTATCCCTTGATATTTTTAGGGTATTTTAGGAACCTTTTCGACGACGATCATTCCTACCCTTTTAACCCCGGAGTATTTGCCCCGGATCTAATTGCCACAAAATACCTCACAAGAAATTTTCACAAACCTTTCCGACAAATAAACCTAAGTCTGGCGTAACAGGTGTGCTCGTACAAGGTCCCGGAAAAAAGGTGCAAATCTACGCAACGCGCCCCACGTGACTTTGAACTGGGGTTGCTCCTGTTCCCTACCCACCAATAATCTCCCCTTTGATAAAACCGTAAGAGAAACATGCTCTCCTCTTGCAAGTTAACTCGCACCAGTTCTGCTCCGTAGCTAGCACACGTTTGGCGAGCCTGGTACCAGGTGGCTCTCTGGCGAGAAAACAGGTAACAACTTGTGTTGGCATTGTTTTTCCAGCCACTTTGGCACTGTCCTGTCACTAGTGCTGACAAACGTAATGATAACATGTGAATAATACCAAAAATATTAAGAATAATAATAATAATAATAATAGTTATAATGATAATAATATTATTCATAACGATGGTGATGATGCTAGTGGAGTAACAATAATATTAATAATGATGGTGATAGTAATATTGATAAAAATAATGATGATAATGATGATAATGACGTTGATGATGATGATTGTAACATTCATGATAATGATAAATATTCATGATAATGATAATTGTAATAATAATGATAACGATAATAATAATAATAACATATCAATAAAACAATTTGAACAACATTTCAGGATACACTTTATATTTACTGAGAAACGATATCAAGATAAACATTTTAACTTTGAGCACTCAAAGTCCGAAGAAAAAAAAACTCCATTCCAGCGAAACTGTATTAGTTCTAAGGGGTTTTTTTTTTTCATTCTTTTGTTTATTAAATCTAGTTTTTATAGTTTTTTATATGTTATAACGTTACTGGTACCGCATGGCCTTATTTGGTAATGATGACATGGCGTCATCGAAAATAACGTCCTGTTTTTGTATATTGTTATCTTGAAATTATGATATAATAAAAATAAAGAAAAAGATTATGTTGTAAATGATGACAATCATGTTACACAATGATAATAGAGGTGATGTTGTTAGTAATTTTTTCAATGAGAGCTTTAATTGAGATGGTTGACTGTGCAAGGTTTTACATCACATCTGTAGATATTTGGAGTCCAAAAGACACGGATCGAGATAGAGCCCATAAAATATTTTAAAACTGATTTACCATAGACAACCCAGAAAAAAGAGTCTAATGAAAGAAAATTGATTTTTATTATGATAACTTGATTGCTAAGGGACGGACCAGTTGATTTCAGTCAAGCAAATTTTTTGCCCATTTCCATACATTCTCTCTATAGGATTTCGGCATGCAGTTTCTTTTTCTGGATGGCCCTACAAACTTACCCAACCAGTCCCCCTTCCCCTTCATGAGATCAACTGGTCCTTCCCTAAGTAACAAACGAGTATATATATATATATATACAAATGAGAACAATTCACATTGTGCGGACTCGTGCATGATTCAGTCAGCCCAACATTCCATCTATATCACATCCTTGGAAACTGATTTGAACTATGGCAACAGCCTTAGTTATCAACAGCACATTAAAAACGAAATAGCGAAATTACTTTACCTAGTGAAGGAAGGACAACACAGGTCATAACGACAGTAAGAGCCACCAGTAGATCGGCTTTCCCCATGATTATGGCTAGAATTCAAAGAGTGTATCAAATAAAATTGAATGTTAAAATGTTACACTGAATGAACAAGGTTTTTGCAGGATTTCTCTTTTTTTTTCAAAGCTTTGCATGGAGTATTCAGGATATCTTCTCTGCACACACTCAGTCAATACCCATACCACTACCTCCCCATATAAGTAATACGCGTTTTTATCATGTACATATCGAGATTTAATCTCTGCATTTCCATACAATAAATTTTCGTACGTTTATTGTTTTTCGCCTAGTCACGATCCGCGTATGGTCATTTCACGTGTGAGAAAAACGATACGTCCATTCAGAAGCCGCGTATTGCTTTTTTTACGAGTGAAAAAAACGATACGTCCAATCAGAAGAGAGGACGTTAATTTGAATTTTTTTTTCGTTTTAACTTGAAGACAGCACTAGCGCGCCATTTCACATTTGAAGAATTGCTTTTTTATGTATATGATAAACAGAAAACAGCATGAAAAGTGCTTTGTACAGTTTTTATTCACTCGTCGTTTCGTATCATAAAACTCACTCGTTCGTTTTATGCTACTTCACGACTCGTGAATAAAAACCGCACGCGTGCACTTTCCATGAAGTATTCTCTATAATTTAAAGATATATACATATTGCTTGTTAGATTTAGTTTATAATTAGTCAGCTTTTGCAAGGTAAGGTAGCCATTACGCGGAAGAGCTAATCTATCTTAGCACAATAACATAAATAGAAATAAAAATTGTTGGTTATCAGTTATTCAAAACGAAATACTATGCCGCTAAATTTGTGAGCACAAGGTTACTCCATCTTCACTGAGAGTATATATGATATATGGTGTAGTTTATAAAGAGGCCAACCGAAAAACATATCAAGGACAGTATTTTCACGAAAGGCGGTTTATCATCCTAAAATAGACTCTCTGGAAGTTTCTGGAGTGTTAAATATTTCACCAACTGCTCAAAAACACTTAAGATATTGTTTTCTAGATAAAACTAAAAACGCGATACTAAGTGCTGCCCTTAAGAAACAATGTAGCAATATCACTTCTCTTTAAAAAAACACACTTTCATTACAAATCAGTTTTTTACTTACCTCAGATCAGTTTCTCATATTTAACACGTGATAAATCCACATAAAGTATTGTTTGATTATCGATCAACGATACAGTTCGATTTTGAAACCCCCTTTTTTTTTATTCCGACAAAGTTTTATATGACAACGTACCTTCGATGTCCCGTTCAATATCGAACAGTAACAAACGTGGAAGAAGTCGTACAAGAGCTAACGTGTGTAAGAATTAAAATATATGTTACTCTTGAAATCAAAATGCCATGTTTCAGTCGTTTGCAAAACATGATTCTGTTCCTCTAAAGTACCATGAAGTTTTTTTCACCAAATAAAGAAGAGAAGTGTAATAATATACAAAGCCACATTATAGATATTTCTGAATCGGTATAAATAACTTGACAGGACACAGCTTTCTTCACAGTGATTGTCTTTAATTTAACTATAGCATTTTTAGGAGTAACTGAGACTCTTTGAGTTTTACCGAAAGTTGTTCCTTCATAACCTTCCAAAGTTAAAAACAAATAGTTAATATGTTTCTTAGGTTGATTTGGTTTTGGTTTTGAGTCAGAAGTCCGATAGTTGTCTCAACACGCTTTTCAACGGTCTGTTCGACAGTTAGGGGTTAGTGAATGGTAAATCCGAGACTATCCGAGATGCCGAGACGGCCTTTTCAAAATCCGAGCCCGAGACTTAGGAAGCCACAAATAATCTTACTGACCGCGACGTTTGTACTGTTGCAATTTGTAACAGCGTCGCAATTTGTAATACCTGACGCAATTTGTAATAGCACTTGTCGCAATTCGTAATAACTTTTTCAAAGTATGTTATTTGCATTCTGATCTATGCTAATAAAATTATATATTATATGACTGAGAGCTCCATTCCGTTGCCATTTTTATGTTTTTCTATTTTGACGAACGCTTCTTCAGGTTATTGTTTTCTTTATTAACCCTGAAGATGGACGAAATTGTTTGTTTTTACTAAAATTATAAGGTTTTACCTTTTACGAATAACTTTTAAACCTGGCCAGTTAAGAATGTCTAGGCAATATAAAACCTATAGTCTGGTGTTCAAAAATAATACATTTTGAAAAAGTACTTTTAATTTTTGAATTTTGTTTTTCAGTTTAGCGTATGGTTCCCTGTCTGTTTTAGTTCAGGAAGAGTTCAAGCATTTACAACTTATGGTTGTTTGGTTAAGTCGAAACTTTTCTGTAATGGCATATATATCACCACAGGAAATTCAAAGTTTTAGTACACACACAAGCAGAATTTATTAATACATCAAAGAGCCAGTTAAAGTAATTTGTAAATAAAAGTCTTCGACGAAATAACAAGCAAACTAAAAATCCTCAGAAAGTTGCGAGTTCACCTGCATTTGTATTTGCTTGTATAATCTTCTGAAATAATATATGGCTTCTGCAACCTTCCGGGGAAAACGAAATACAAAGCAAAATATCGAGAAACTTACTGGTTCACATGACCTTGACGTCATTATGCTGCATGTATACATATTTGACATTTGAAAATGGTCAGTCATCTAAAGCTTCCAAAATGCCCAAGAAAGACTATGAACATGCCTAAAATTGTTTGAAAAGGTTATTACAAATTGCGACAATGAGTTATTACAAATTGCGACAGGTAATACAAAATGCGACAGGGTGCTATTACAAATAGCGACAGGTATTACAAATTGCGACAGGGTGCTATTACAAATTGCGTCTGGTATTACAAATTGCAACAGGGTGCTATTACAAAATGCGTCTGGTATTACAAATTGCGGCGCTATAATACAAATTGCGGCAGTACAGACGTTACGATACGAAAATCTTAGACCGAGTCGACACTAAACAAATTTCAAGCAAAATAGAGATTTTGAGCTCTGCCGAAAAAGCCGAGAATGCGAGCCATTTTCTGAGAGAAACGAGGCTGTGAGACGGAGAAAAAATAAATAAAATGATATCATGAGACCTGACAAAAAACAAAGACGAGATTTCGAGGACAAGCCGTAATTTGCCGATACTTTCATTTTCTAAGGGACAATTTGCTATCCCTACAGTTCGAACTTCGATGACAAATTCTATAGCAATAAACCTCATGCGCAAGCATGTTATCCACAATGGTCAGACCTTGGGTTGGTTTTGGTTTAAATCTTGATACAGATTTTTAAAAATGGTTATCAACAAAATCAGTCCGTTAATGAGAAACAAAATAGAACAAGCTCTAATGCTCAACAAACATTGAAAGTGAAATCGTCCTCAAAAAGCCGGAAGATCTTGATTCAGCAACCCGCGGTGTTTCTTTTAACAGATAAAACAAAAAATCTTGAACCGTAAGACACTGCTGAGCGCAACCCGCCTCTTTCATGCAATAATTACAGTCACAAAAAGATGAAGTTAACAATAATCAGGAACCTTATGTAATCAGAATGGAATCCCTTAATTATATAGTAAAACTTCATGTTCTCTCAGTTACCTTAACACTCGGTTGGGAAGGACATGTACAGTCTGCGTGTTGTTCTTTAGTCATTTTCTGTTCTTACTCCGAAGTCGATGAAATATATTATCAGTGTGCCATTTTTGTCTTGTTTAGAGTTTGTTATTGTGACTGGAACTAAGTAAATAGTCGATACTTCCTCATCGGATCATCAATATCAAATAATTAACTGCAAGAGGTTTTGATTATTTAAAGATCGTAGTCCAATCTGGGGGAAGGGCTTAGAGTACTTACTTAGAAAGATGACGACGACGTTACACAACGTTAAAGTTCTTCAACCTCTGGTGAGACAACGAGTGGCCAGAGAAATCAAACTGAAGCTTTTTAAATCGAAACGAAGAAAGATGAAAAGGAAGTTTGCAGCTAATTCACAGAATCACTTTCGAGAATGTTTCGACTAGAAAGTAAAAATTTGTCTCTCCGAGAATAATAATGACATGGCTATAGTAGACTGTCACACTAACTAGGTCTTTTTGGCTTTCATGGAATTTGAATTTAGCTTTGCATGTTTCAAAAACAGTCATTTAACCACTTAAAAGTATTTGTTAAAGAGAGGAGCTGCAGGTATAAGACACTACAATGATCAACCTATTGAATTAATAGGTTCTAACAATTTAACAATTACTGAATGATAGCTTTCTATTCAATTAAAGTATTTTCGTTATCAATAATTTTTTAAAACTTTACTGACAACTAATCGAATATTTTTCAGTTTTAAGGCGGGACTTAACCTAAAGCACGCTTTGTGGCCACTTTTCCTCATGTTTCTTCCGATATCTCCGTCCATGG